>CM031242.1:814897768-815011461 GCA_018340775.1 Taxus wallichiana var. yunnanensis | reverse complement strand
AAATACCATGTACATCCTCTAAAGTCAAGGCCATCTCCTACCCTTTCCACCACCGAAAGGTGTTGGACCCGGTGTCCTAAGTAGTCAAAAACATCTGTAATAAATCCATATCTAATGGTATCATGGGCATCTGCATGATGCCCCCAAATCCCCAACCCTATAGTTGGGCTACCTCTTCCTAGGATGATCTCGAAAATCATCCCACTAAGTCGTGCCACATCTATGCTCTAGCATGGCGGATCCCGCACTCTACTTAACCACAAAATGACAAAAAGCAAACATCGAACTCTAAAAATTAATTTTAGAGTGAAAATAAAAGTACGCAACCTCTACTATCATACTTCCTACACCATCACCACCCCGGTAGATGCCATCGTCCCTCAAAAATATTCCCCTACGCCATCGGCCCCTCGTCAACTTGTTCCACCCATACTAACACCATCGGCCCTCTTGTTCTAGAGGGTTTGATGGTGTCTAGCTAAAAAGCGGTCGCGACTTTCAAATTTTGACTTTAAAAATATACAAAATGAAAACTAATAATTAAATCCCTCCCAAACCCACTTGCATTTTTTCCTAACCTACCCGATGACACAAGTTTTACTAAGAATGATGCACTAATGCCTATAAAAAAAAGTAAAATCACAAAATTATACGTAATCTACTCAACAAAATTAAATGTGATGACTTACACGTGGTCACACCCCGCCGCATGCTCCCCTCGTTGTCCTCCATCACCACCTTGTACTCGTGTCATGACATCAAATACACCTCAAATTTGGAATTCCAGAGCTTAGTTCTCTCAATTCCAAAAATAGTAATAACCAAATAAAAACAAAAATCACTATATAAAACTCAAATTCCTATTCAAAATCGGTCCAATGAACCTAAATCTTCCAATGACCATCATTTTCACTCCCAAACTCTGCAACACACATCATTTATTGTGTTATGACCATAATCTCATGTCATTTATTTTGCCCTATTACATGACTACTTTCAACGATCTTCAATTTTCACCCATTTTATGACATTATACCACCACGACATCTCAATATCACGATATCACAACATCCGTCCCATGGTCCCCTAGCTAGGTGATTTATGTCTTATTTTACTGATGATCCTCTAGTGTTTCCTTTCATTTTTTCTTCTCTAGGGTTTTTTCAGGTATTACGCCCACACGTCGCATGACGAGCGACACACACTATCAGTACGTATTGGTGGGTATATTTCATTTTAGCTAGTCCTTTCAACACTTCTTTATGTACTTAATTTCAGTATTAGTGTTACAAATTGTTTCTTTCTATTGACCACCCCATGTTTCCCTATCGCAACATGAAGTGATCAAATGTACTTAGGCATATACACACTTTTCATCTTTCGTGACTGCTACTCACAATTTATTTTGTATAGATAAGGGTCACCGATGCATCTATTTCTAAAGTGGGTGCCTTAAGGGGCTTACTGGGAATGGGGAATGGTTATTCACATAACCATTATATGTTAGAGACAATACACGAAAAGAGTGTCATTATTTGGTCTTGGACTCATTTTTCTTGCACATTTTATCATTTTCCTCCTATGTCTCATGCACATCACATTCGTAACTTCTTTCTTTCATCCCATCACTCTACATTTTGGTTATCCACATTCATGATCTATGACACATTTTTTTTTACTTTTACGACACATTACCTCATTTTAGCACCTTTGGTTGACGTCATCGCTCGTGGGTGATGGTGTCAATGTCACATCTTCTCATGTCCAACGCCATCACTGTCGGGTGATGTCGCCCTACATATACCCTTGCCTCGGGATTGACACTCATAAGAAAAAAGAAAGCCAAATCATTTCAAGCGCCATCTCGCTTCGCTCTTTTTGCGCCATCTTTGCATTTGCTCATCTAGCTCTTGGTTCATCTTACATCTTGCTTAGATTGGATTAGATACTCTTCTTCTTGGATGGTTTCTTGCACTATTAGGTCACCTATAGTGAGTCTAGGACATGAACGGTGTTCCCCTTCTCCACCTAATAGTGATTCTCTCTCAACGTGTTGTTTCTCTAGAGAGATAGATGCATCAATGACCACCCTACAAGTATAAGGTGAGTGCTCTAACCATCTCTTGTCATTTTGCATAGATAAGTTTGTTTCATTCTTCATTATGTTATGTTATCTTAGTATTATACATTTTTGGATGCTACTTAGCATGGTACTCTTATCTATTTTAACTCCTTAGCTACCATCATTTTCATTTCAGTTTTATCATGCATGCTTGTTTCATTTATTGTTGATCTATACTTCTCCACACCTAACTACCAATATCCCAAAGAGGATTCCTTCCTCTATATTGACAATGGGAAACCCTAGGTTGACCTAGTGTAAGGATTACTACCCTCTAGATATGTGACCCTAGCGCTTGTTGTATCCCCTTTAATTGTATCATGTGTATGTCGATACACGTGTTTCCCACTCATTGTCGTGATACCCTTGTAAAACGGATGAATTAGGAGTGCAAGATATTGAGATACATATTTGGCCTACACACAATTATTTTTTCAATATGGTATCTTTTATGGGTCATTATTTTCCTTATGGTTTAGACTTAATGTGAAACTACACTTATGAAACCCTGTATAAGCAAGTCAAATGCACTCATTTACTCACCTAGAAATTACTAGACATTTTTAAGAACTCCTTAAGAAAATATATATCAAATGGAATTTTAAACTCTCCTAAATTTCCCTAAAGTAGATACACACCTTACCATTCTAGGGAGGTAATGGAAGTATTTACATAGCATTTCCATCCTCAATTTATTATGTGTGTGTGGGCACAATAATTTACATTTTATCTATTTGTAAAGCTTAGATGCCACCTCCATGTGCCCTCCTTTCACCATCACTTTGCACATTAGGGGATTTATATGATTCCCAACCAATCTCTCTACATCGAAAGTAGGTTCCTTTAAAGGATTTACCTCATCCTCTCCCAAAGCTACTTCCTCAACCTAAAGTAGACTCTCTTCTCATTTGTATTTGTGTAGTTTTTATACCAAATTCCCTCTTTGGCTCGTGTGTGGGTTTCTCCTTCTCACCACCAATCTTCCCCTTTCCTCACATGGAATTTTGTAACTGTACATGAGCTTCTTCTCCACGTGCAAAGCATACTTATATTCTTCCTCCACCATTTGTATTCACACTATATTGATATCCAAATAGATGTTCAGCTTGTAAACCGTTGATGTATCATGCAACTTTCTCATTACCCAACCTCACTATGACCATCTCTAATATTGATCATGTAGAATTCCTTCATGGTCATCTCCCTTTTTGTTGCAAGTTTTACAACCTCTTCAACAAGTTTAAGTGGTAATAAGCACACATAAATTTCCCTTCATCTTTGAAACCATCATATCCCAACAAGTAATATTATCTTTACCCTTCCTGTGCACTCCAATTGAACCATACCATAAGGCCACATGGCCTTATAACTTTTTCGCATTATTTTCACCATGCATAAATCGACACTTTGTCAAAATCAAATTATTCCTTAATATTTGTGAGTCAATCACTTCTCCTTCATGTTCGGCGTCCATCCTTATTTATCTCTTGATATTCAATATTTCCTGATGAGCCTCTCTTCTCTTATATCCGGTCATGCAATTTTTGTACCCACTTCTTCTTTGTTTTATTCTTTGACCTTTGCATCACTCATATCATCGCTAAGGACAAATCCTCTTATTTGATCTTATTCCACCATAGTTATCCTTATCTATACTAACCTTAAGATCTCTACAATTTCCTCCAAACTTTCGCAACACTAGCATTTACCACTCTATCTTGTATCAATTGTTTCCTTGGAGGAATATTCACACAATCCCCATTATTACACTCTCTAGATGCAATCCTATGCAAGATTCCTTCAAACACGCATAATAAGACTCCACTCACACAAGATCTCACACTTCTCACCAATACCACACCTTTTACCTAGTGATCCCTTACTAGAAGATGCTTTCATTGCTTTCTCCCAAAACATCAATGTGGAAAATAATATCTTTTCACCACTTGTAATAATTTTCTTTCTTTGATACCATTTGATGCAATCATGTTAAAAGGTTCAATGAAGGACTATCGTAGACCACATAGCCCATATATCAAATCTCACACAATGCGTAATATTTACAATAAACATATATTTTATTGATCATTGAGAAAACAATATATTTATAATCTAATCATGCCTACACATCTTAATGTTAGCTTGAAAATTACAACACTAAATGCAAAATCCATAGTCCCAAGAATGGATAGATAATCTCTCACACACTCCTCTCATAATACACACACCAATGTGTTTCTCATAAACTAGTCATCGATTAGGCCTTGATATTCCTTTCTAATCCTCTCTTCAACAAATTCCAACTCAAACTCAAGTTCCCTAAATTCAAAGATCAAATTTATACTTATAGAACACCTAAAGCAAGTCAATGTCTACAAAATTAGAACACCTAAAGCAAGTCAATGTCTTCCCATCTGGTAGATCATTGCCACATGTCTCTAGATTCCACAACCAATTAGCAAGTTTTCAAATTCTTTGGAAAGCTTCATCATTAAGCTATCTCACATGGATCCCCTAGAATCCACCAAGAATCATGGACAAATAAAATACACAAGGACAAAATTTTAATAAGACTAAGCAAAACAACCCGCTATTATCAAGCACACGGCTTCATCCATCCTTGTTTAATGATCTACACGAGACTAGAGAATTGTATTGAGCAACAAGCCCCCATTAAAGAATAATTGTGTGCAAATCCATATACTTACACAACACCACCTATTTAAGATATAATTTAGTTTTTAGTCTACACAAGCTTGTGCGTGAACCCGGATGTTTTTCAATCAATACAATTCTTTTCCTTGCCTCTAGTTTGTGGTTTGGCATTGCAAATTTGATTTTCACCTTTGACAAAATGATTTCATAACGATGTCATCCTCAAGTCCAAAAATACAAAGCACAAAGCCCCAATAAATTATTGTGCACTTTCGAAAATGTAAAAAAATCACAAAAAAATTGAAAATTATTGCATGTAAAGTGAGTTTACAAAATACTATTAAATTACACTTACTAACACTAAAAGGATCACATATAGTTGGATATTGGATTGTAGATTCCTAGAATAAATCCCAAACTTCCCTAGAAATTGTAAAAAAATCACAATGGATTACAAGATATAGGAATTTCTTCAAATTTAGGGCTTCAACCATATATTTGGTGAAAACGAATTCTCACCTGCTTTGTAAACTCTTTTCATTTCCTTTCACCTCCCTGATGCGTCATAGACTTTTTCCCAAATTCAAGCGTTGATACCACTTGTAATGCAATTTCTAGATCACTAACGTAGATTCACAACAATAGATCACAATATGAATGAAAGTAAAGCATAATACTAAAACATATGAATGGACCACTTTGAGACGCAACCTCCACAACCTTAGAATAAGAACAAAATTTGTAATATGATAATATAATGCTAACCACTACCTCCTATATATATGCCACTCAAGCTATGGAGATTCCATAGGTCAACTCTTGCTACTAATATGAAAATAATGAAATTATCATAAGTCAAAAATTATGTCGGCCATGAGTTAACCACACATATCTCTATATATATCATAAAGCTAAAGGGGTAGCACATTCATTTATATAAGTAGGTCGTAAAAGGTACTTTCAACTAAGCCCACTATATAAATCACTTGGCGAATTGTTTTCTAACTAATAAACAATCATCACTGAATGACGTAAGTCCCAATAACCTTCCCATATACATTTAAGTCATTTATTCAAAAATAGCATTATTCCACTCTAGCTTGGAGTGTTTTCAAATCATCTTTCAAGCCTTACAAAGAGTATTAAAACAGTTGTTACAATTTTAATATTCAATATTGATAAGAGTCTAAGTAAGCATGAGACCTATTGATTACTAACCATGCAAGTAATAGGTGTATTATTTTATTTTTGCAAATCGATAAACACTTTTGGCCGCAATCGTGAACTAGATAGATGTCAAAATTATTGGAGATCCAACAAGAGTCTAAACAAGCATGAAATCGATAATAATGGTATAGCTTAGATACCAAATGATAGAATAGAATAAGATTGCAATGACCAAAGAGGGACAGAAGCCTCACAAATATTATTGATCATGAAATCAGATTACATTACAATGCAAGAGCTGTAATATTTATAGATATTAGACAGCCTCATATGGATAGACATGACACCCTAGCAGACACCAACTACGAGATGATAAGACCCATCTCACATGCACATGTAATTACTACTAATACCAATATTGAATGTTATCCAACATAACAATATTAAATGCAAGTCACTAGACTAGAGTGCACATGTTGCACATTATTAAATAAAAGACAATGCAATAAAATGCAATAAATATGCCTATGCTAAATTATGCTAACATTCCCCCCCTTAATTTTGCATAGTTTCCAATGAAGTGGAGAGGAACTCTCTGAACAGTGTGAATTTGTCACGTGCAAGTGACTTAGTGAAAACATCTGCCTTCTGTTCAATTGTAGGACAGAAATGGAGCTGTATGTTGTGCTTCAAGACATGCTCGCGTATGAAATGAACCTGTACTTCAATATGCTTGGTTCTCTCATGAAATACTGGATTGCGAACAAGCTTTAGAACTCCTTCATTATCAACATATACTGGAGTAGATTTCTGTTGTGGTAGACCAATTCCTTCCAGTATTCGGCGTAGCCATATTGCTTCACAAACAGCTTCACCTGCAGCTCGATACTCTGCTTCTGTAGAAGAGCGAGAAACAAAGTTTGTTTTTGCTTCCCCATGATATCGGTCCGATCCCATAAAGAAGACGAAGCTCGATGTTGACTTCCTATCATCCATGTTTCGCATGATCGAATCAATATCCTGTCAAGAAGAAATTGTCATTCTTCACTTTAGACCAAGGTCAATTGTACCCTTTAGATATCTTAGTATTCTCTTTGTTGCTTTCCAATGACATATTTTCGGTTCTTGCATGAAGCGTGATAAATAGCTGACTGCAAAGCTGATATCTGGTCTAGTATATGTCAGGTAAATGAGACTCCCGATCAATTGCCGATAGAGAGTTACATTCACCGGTGGTGATGGATCGAAACGAGATAACTGAAGTCTCGCTTCCATAGGTGTAGCAATAGGAGTGCAGTCCATCATCCTGAATTTCTCGAGCGTTGTCTTGGTGTATTTCAACTACGACACAAAGATATGATTCTCTTTTTGCCATACTTCCAACCCAAGACAATAGTGCATGAGCCCGAGATCTGTCATGTCGAACGATCAATTAAAATCCTTCTTTGTTGCATCGATCATCTTCACAGAACTGCCTGTAATGACTAGATCGTCGACATAAACAACCACAATGACAATCTCCCCCCCTTGCTTTTTGAGGTAGAGATTGGGGTCATAAGGATTCCTTTCGAATCCATGACTTATGAGATGCTCATCAATTTTGATGTACCATGCCGGGGTGCCTGTTTTAGGCCATATAGAGATTTTATGAGTCTGCATACCATCATCTCTTTTCCTGGTATTACATAACCCTCTGGCTGAGTCATATAGACTTCTTCTTGCAAATCTCCATTAAGAAAGGCACTTTTCACATCCATTTGGTGGACTTTCCAACCAAATTGTGCAGTTAGAGCAAAGATCATCCTGATTGTCTTGATCTTGGCTGTGGGAGAAAATGTCTCCTCATAATCAATGCCTTCTTGTTGTGCATACCCCTTTTCTACAAGCCTTGCTTTATACTTGTCAATAGTCCCATCTGATTTGTACTTAGTCTTGAATATCCATCTGCATCCAATGGGTTTCTTCCCTGGTGGAAGGTCGACAAGTTGCCATGTGTTGTTCTTCATCACTGACTGATACTCTGAATCCATGGCATCTTTCCAAGCTTTTGATTATAGGGCTTCCTGAACTGTAGATGGCTCAACTGTTTCAACAACTCTGCTCATTAGGGCATAATTGACCTCTTCACGAGCTTGACTGCGAGTTCTAGGTCCAGGATTAGACGATGTGCTAGGTGCTTCATCCAAATTTGCATCTCTTATTAATTGAGTATACCATTTAGGTAACTTCTTAGCTGTTCTATTGACTTGTGGTGGATCCAAGTTTTCACCATCATCCAATTCATCACTGTCATCTTCAGTGGGAACATCAAATTTTGTCTTCACAAGAGGTGTATTCTCGCATGTTTGTTGAGTCGTTGAGTGGAGCATCCGCATTGTTTCTTCTCAAAGAACTCAACATCCCTACTTGTGTATACTTTCTTTGCTTTCGGATCCCATAATCTGTACCCAAGTGCTTCTTCACTGTATCCAATGAATATCAGTTTCTCAGCTTTCATATCCAACTTGTTCATGTTCTTCTTGGGTATGTGCATGCTAGCTTTACACCCAAATACTCTTAGGTGTGCAATTGATGGTTTCCGATTTGACCATGCTTCTTGAGGTGTCACTCCTTCAAGAGCTACTGTGGGCACTCTGTTCAACAAATAGATCATGCAGCTTCTTGCAACTTCGCCCAAAAAGTCTTTGTTAAACCCGAGTCATCAATCATACATCGCACCATTTCCATGATAGTAGGATTCCTTCTCTCAACTATACCATTCTCATTGTGGTGTGTGAGTAGGAGGCATTTGTCAACGAATCCCATGAGCTTTCGGGTAAGTCTTGAACTCATTGCTTGTGAATTCCCCCTCGATCTCGAGCGGAGAGTTTTGATCTGCGACCAACTTCATTCTCAACAAGTGCTTTGAACTTCGAAATGTCTCAAAGGCTTGACTCTTGTTTCTTAGACAATATATCCACATCTTTCTTAAGTAGTCATCAACACAAAGCATGAAGTATTGACATCCGTAATGACTTGGTCAGATGGGCCCGCAAAGATTGGTGTGCACCAAATCAAGCTTTCCTTAGCTCTATATGTGTTCTTTTGGAAGGGTATCTGTGTTGCTTTCCAGCCTAGGTAATCGTGTGACACTTTTCGGTGTTGTGTTTGAGTGTAGGCAATCCTTTCACCATGTTGCCCTTTTGAAATGTTCGAGATAGCCAAACCGATGTGACCATATCTATGATGCCATAGTTCTCTCGCAGATTGTGTGTCTTTGGCCACTAGAGCTTGATCATCCTTGTGGACAAAATCAAGTTGGAACATGTGTCCCACATTGGAGGCTCTTGCTACAATCTTGGAACCTCTTGACTTATCTCTTATCAAGCACACTTTTTCTCCATTATTACTGTCAAAATCCAACTTCAAGTTGTGATCAAGGAGTTGACTAACTGATAGCAAATTCTTGGTCAACCTGTACATACAATACATTTGTGATTTGCAAATCATGCTTTCCAAGAGGTAGTGAAATGTTTCAATCCCTCGACATCGTATGATGAGTCATCACCTAATGACACATGGTTCTTGTTAGGTGAGTCACGCAGTGTGTAGAACCAATCCTTACGTCCAGTCATGTGTCGAGTTGCACCCAAGTCAACATACCGGATATCTTGTGTGGACTTGGTTTCTTCATCAAATTGAGCGTAATACATGTGGTGTCCTTCATCCGAATCATCCTCATGTTCGCAATGTACCCTTGTTGTTTGGGTTTTCTTTGCCAATTACCATTTTTACCCTTGATTGTTGTTGTTGTTAGACTTCCCTTTATTTGAATTATTGTTACCCCGATGGTTATTGGGTTTTGAATTGCTTGATGAACCCTTTTTATAGGAATGTACCAACAATCTTTGATGTCATGTCCCCTCTATCGCAAATGGGACACTTCTTGGTGTTGTCTCGTTGACTTTGGTTTTGTTGGGACTTCTTGTGATGGATTGAAATTTTTCCTTTCCTTTATGATTGGAAGATAGTGCTTGCTCATCTTCCGATCTTTGTTGTTCATTGCCTCTTCTTGTTGGATTAGATTGACCAACTTCTCAAAGGTGATTTGTGTGTTCACTCATATGATGATAGTTGTCACAAAGATTCGTAGGAAGGAGGAAGTGCTCGCAACACAATTGGTACGAGATCTTCATCACTTATCTCTTTTCCCAATGCCAATAGAGATGCCCTCAAAGTAAAGAACTCGTCTCAAAAAAACTTTAACCTTCTCATTGTGCTTGAACTTGAGAGTATGCGGTTGTGATAGTAGGTTGAGGATGGCATTCTTATTCTTTGCCTCATAGACCGTGTGCTCAACTTATCCCATGCATCCTTGGCCGATGTGGCATCTCTAATGTGGGGTGCACATCGTCTATTACGCTAAACAAGATGATCAACTTGGCCTTTTGATTGGCCCTGCACAAATTGAACTTGTTCGTCTTCCATCATCAAGTGATCTTGTTGTTTGTCCATCTACAAGTGTCCATAGGTCTTCAAACTCAAGTAACGTCTTGATCTTCGGTTTCCATGCAAAGCATAGTTATCTCCTCTAAGCAGGTTGTCAGGAATCCGCAAGAAGAACTTTGGTGCTTGTGCACCCATTTCGCAATCTGAATTTCAAACTCAATTTTTGACAAATGGTAAGGCTCTTATCACTCCAAGTTTATGGTCTCCTCTCAATATACCGTCAAAGCCGATATACCAAACCTTTCTATATACGCTCCTTCCGATATACCCGTCGAGACGTGGAAGAAGATCATCCTTTCAATATACCCACAAGACGGAAAGAAATGTTAACGCACGTGAAAGAATTTAGTACGTGGTACTTAGACAGTACGGAGAGGGGTTTGTGCAAGCACAAACGGATGGGAGGGCTCAAATGTGTGTGTATTGTGTCCTTATTACTCCCCGTCGATTTTATAGGGTCGATGCCCAGACGACGTTTAGGCGCTGTGTTAGGCGTTAAGTGCAGTAGTAGTCGCGACGGCATCACCCGTAAGCGCTTCCCAGAGGCACCGTATATACCGAATGCTGCTATGAGATCAAAGATCTCGTGTGATAGAACCAAACATAAAATAAAAAATGTGCACTTTTTTTTTTTTCACTTTATGCACCAAGATTAGTACAACATCCTCTCAAAGTACATCAAAATGAAGTTTTTGTGTCCCCCCTCTTTACAAAAAAGGGTCTAGAATCACAAAATACACAATTTAGGCCAAAAATATTTTTACCCCCCAATAGGTGTTTTTCCGCTAAATTTAGCGGTGGCTCTAAATGTGTTTGGTGAGCTTCTAAATTTGGAAATCTCCCAAAATTTATTAATTTCTCCAAATTTTCTAAAAAAAAATAATTTAATAAAAAATATGGAGAGAGTGGGAATTGAACCATTGACCTGTTTGTTCCCAAGATCCAAACAAACAATCTGAATATTGTTTTCACCTTTTCTCACAAACCGTGATCTGGGTTTTTCTAAAATTTTACAGCAGCATCATACAATATTTTTCTTGAAACCCACAAAATTTCAGAAGAATCGGAACCTTATTTTTGAGATATTACCAATTTGAAACCTAAATCTCGATTTTTTTTTTAGAAAAAAATGATCCGACTTGTATATAAATTTTCATCACATGTAGAGGCCGAATCTGAAGATGATGTAAACTGCAAAGTTGTGCGCCTCCTTCTTATCTTTCTAGCAAAAAAAAGAGACATCAATCCGACATTTTATGAAAAAGTTACATCCTTTTTCTAAGAGCTATCTGCTGGAATTTTGTTGATTTGGGACTCGCTTCAACCTTTGCTCCCGAATTCTTCACACCTCCACTTTCGTATCTGATTTTTTTTTAGATCTGATCTTTTTTTTTTTTTTCTTTTGATCTGCTATTTTTTTCAAGATATCTCTCCTTTTTTTTTTTTTAAGATCTCTTTTTTTCACAAATCTTTTTTTTTTTTTTTTTTTTTTAGATCTGCAATTTTTTCCAAGATCTTTTCTTTTTTTTTTTTAAAGATCTCCAAATCTGAAATATTCCGCCAATATGTTAGATCAATTGGCTATGCCAATGACTAATAAAAAAAATTTACCTTCCAAATAAGTGGATAGGTCAAATTTTAGTTGATGGATGCTTGGAAGGAATGGAGGCTGCGGGATGCTTCAATGGCTCTCCTTTGATGCAGATCTTCTTCTCCAATGGATCCTCTCCAATAGTGCTCCTCTTCAACCTTGCTTGGATAGAACTTGCTCTGATACCAAATGATAATAATGGTATAGCTTAGATACCAAATGATAGAATAGAATAAGATTGCAATGACCAAAGAGGGACGAAAGCCTCACAAATATTATTGATCATGAAATCGATTACATTACAATGCAAGTTGTAATATTTATAGATATTAGACAATTTCATTCATATGGATAGACATGACACCCCAAGCAGACACCAACTACGAGATGATAAGACCCATCTCACATGCACATGTAATTACTACTAATACCAATATTGAATGTTATCCAACATAACAATATTGAATGCAAGTCACTAGACTAGAGTGCACATGTTGCACATTATTAAATAAAAGACAATGCAATAAAATGCAATAAATATGCCTATGCTAAATTATGCTAACAGAAACCCATTGGTTACCAACCATACAAAAATAAGTGTAGTTGAATATTTTACTAAACTTGTACATGTCATCAATAAATGCATACACTTCCACATTACGGGTGCCTAGAACTCGTGAGAAGGTAAACTAATGTCCTTCAAAATGAACTAAACTATCTTAGCATGGTGTCAATAGAGCCCTTTAAGGCTTAGTTATTCACATTATATACTTTAAACATGAAACTCATTGATTACCAACCATATAGAATAGGTGTGTAGTTAAATATTTTATTAAATATATACATATCATCGATAAATATATAATTTTCCACATTATGAGTACCTAGAACTCTTGAAAAGGTAAACTAATCCTTCGAAATAAACTCTACTATCTTAGCATGGTGTCAATAGAATTGTTATCCATATTTCACCCCGGGCCAAATATTGGATCAGCCACGACCCCGCATAGAAGGAACCTGAGAAAACTCGTTCGGATCTGTAAATTGGTCGCAGAGGGACTCAACATTGGAGTGGCAGAGGCCGAGAAGGACTAAAGGACCCTGTGCGAAAGAAACGACTCTGTTGAGTCGTTCCATGTCTTAAATTCATTTTTTAAGTTACAAGTAGACTCAACTATGAAATAGTAGGGGCAGAAGAAGGGGCAATGCTGCAGAGAAACCAGAAACAAGAAGGGGAAGAAACGGCGAAGATCCGAAGTCCCCGGCTCAGATTCATTGAAAAGGGTCCAAAATCGACTAAGTATGGGGGAGGCAATGGAAAGAACCACGTGTCCTAATGGCACTTCTCCAAAGATGAATCCAAAAAGGGAAGCCCAAACGAGCACTAGGCTGTCGCGTGGCTCGGTAGGTGAAAATGGAGAAACGTCTTTAGGCCTTTAATGCAGGATCTCTTCGCCTCAACAACCAAATCGGATTCGATCTGTTCCATCGTTTCTTCTTCCTTCAAGGCACCAAACCAAGGATTGATGCAGATAAAGACAAATTTGGGGGAGATTTTGTCAAAGGCATTAACAAAGAATAGTTGAGCCTCAACCTGCTTTTCCCGCTTCTCCCTCTCTTTCTCCTCTCTGATTGAATCTATAAATACAGGGGCGGGATTCATTGTAAAGGGTTGGACATTCCTTGTTTTGCAAGATCCCTTTTTCTTCTAGCAAAGGAATTTGTGGAATTTCAGGCCTTCCATCAAAGTTGCAATATATTTCCTACCTCTTGGCTATTTTGTAATGTATTGTATCAATCTGCAGAGCAATAAAACACGTTTGTGATCGATTCTAGATCATTTCTGTCTCTTTTGCTCACATTTGGTCTTTTGTTATAAATCAGTTATCTCGTGTCTCGATTATTGCATGTATTTTTGGTTTGTGTCTATCGCCAGTAACTAGTGTTCATCATTCCTTCGGTGCATCACCTTGTAGTTTAGTTATTGTTTATTTCTTGTACCCCTTTCTTATCCCTGTCTCCTTGGAAAGTTTTAGACTAGGTATAGAGATATATCCTCTACAAGTTCTCACGTATGCATCCAAACAGAGGAATAAGGAACCAGCCTTTAATCTAGAGAGCTTTCCCATTTTGCAAGGTCCCACACCTTGGGGAAAGTTCAATGTTATGTAATCACACCAAATGAGTCTGCCTTAGAAAAGTAGATTTTTTAGAACTCATTTGGGGGTGTTGTGATTTTGCACTAACAAGAACCTTTTTAAGCATGGATTGGTTATTGTGATTAACACATTGATATTATTGGTATTGTTTGATATTATATTGATAAAACAAGTATTACTAGTAATCACACGTGGAATGTGCAATGGTAACGCTGAAGGGGATGTATTAAAGAAGTAAATCTCGAAGGAGATAAACATAATAATAATAAGGGGAGATGAAGGATATTAAGGCAGGAGAAGTCTAGGGATGTGCAAAATGATGGGGGAACCTATGCGAAAAGCATATTTTCTTACAACGAGGCATATGTGAAACACGTGCCATTTGAGTCAATCATTTGAAGGAGAAATGGTGTGTAGTGTTCCAATCATTAAGGCAACATGATTTTGAAAATAAAGGCATGGTTGATGAATACTTTCAAGAGAAATTTGCACATATTTGAATCCCAAATTCTACATATGTTAGATACGGAAATTCTACGCTTATCATTCCTAATGTTATTGATCTCATCCACATTTACGATAAGAATTTCTATGTAGCAATTAATGTTTCCCCTTGCCAATAGTATTGATGGCATAGTCTATTAATGACCATTGACACAAAACCTAGACCTATCATTTCCCCGATGTGGGTCAGACATTATTTAGTCATTTGGAGAGTCAACCAACACAATGTTTAAGCACTACATGCGAAGTGAAATGGTGTGCAAGTCAATGGAAGATGAAAACTTAGGTGATCCTATTGATAGTGTGAGGAGATGCTAGATGTGAGCAATTATGAATCACAATACTCAATACAAGATCCATGATGCAATACGATGTTGAGGTTAGAGGACCCTCGATGAAAATACTAATGCATATTGATCCCAAAACCAAATGCAAATCCAATACATATCAAAGTCAAGGGATGAATTCAAGCTTGGCGAAAGTACAATATTCAATGCTAGCATGAAGACAAAGAAGCACAGGGGAGAGATGAGGAAATCATTTTACAACAAATAACTACAATCTACAGTTCTATGAGCTATAATTGAAAAATGGGGAGATCCAACAACATACACATTTGAAACCCAACAACACCTTCGTCGTAATAAACCTAATAAGAACCTTAAAATTAAATGTAAAGTTCAATTTCATATAATGTTTTTCCCCTATACCATTACTTTCTACATGTTCATGGATGTTGGTGTGTCGTTATGTGGACTTTTAACACTAGGTATTCCAATTGTGTGGCATGGAACATACAAAATGCAATTGTGTGGCAAAACTTTTTAATGATCAAATTCCTTAAAAGGCCAACAATATATCTATAAATTTAGCATGGAAAAAGTTAACCCTAGATAATAAATGACTTATACAATTTTGCGTGCAAGCTCAAACGTAATCTCACACTTTGTAGTGGACATGTTACGACGAAATGTACAATACTTCTATTGATGGAAATGAATGGTGCATGTTATGGTCTGAATCTAAAGATCCATATGCCCCAAATGGTCTCTGTCATATGTGGAAATTTGTTAATTCTATAAAGTCAGTGCAAAGAATATCGTAATTCTCAACCAGCAAGACTCGCATAAGAACATCTAAAGACTCTTGAGAGACCATGGATTTTTAAACTCAGAAAACTGAGACCATGTTGGAAACAATCACCCACTTTTTGCTTGGGAAGGATTGCTCCTTATCATCTACATCTCCAAACACTCCCAATTCATCTGAAGACTATTGTTATGCCGACTCATTATGCCACAACTTTTAGTTAATTTGAAACTCCTCCACTTGAAAAACGCCATAACTTTTTGTATTGCGCCACAACTTGAAAAACGAAGGAATTTATGGGCAGGAGCAGACGCAGGGCAAGATGTTGCACTGTGAATTTCATCTGACCGATCAGCCTTGTACCGGTGCAGCATAAAGGGTTTCCAAGAGAACTTATACTCAACACCAATTTTATAGAGAATGTGACATTCCCAGCACCGTAGATTTCATCTTCAGGGATGCTTCTCCAGTGTTTCAGAGCTGCAACATTCTCTCGCTTAACCAACACGGAAAAGCCAGTTTTATTATGACACAAGGCAGGAGTGATCCCAACCAAAACACGGGCTTCTCCATCCACAACTGCAGGGTGTCGGCGGAGTCAGTTCGCACCTATTTGGGCAGACCTTGAAGGAAATATTTTTGGACCGTCGTCATGCAATCCTTCTTAGACGACACCATCGATCCTGCAGGCTGGTCCCAGTGGTACGGTAATTTTGCGCTGCAGACCTTGTATTACGGTGAATATATGAAAGCGAGTGAGGTGGCTCGGATATCAAATAATTGCAACTACAGCTGAGGCCAGCAAGTTCACCGTAGCAGAATTCATAACTGGAAATTACTGGTTTCCTTCCATTGGTGTAGCATTTCAATGTGGCCTATACAATTTGGTTTCCTTCCACTGCTGTAGCATTTCAATGTGGCCTATACAATTTATAAATAATGTATATAAATGCGCTCCCGCGAGGCGATGTTTTTCTGAGTCGCAATAAACTTGGAACTATTTAGGAACAAGTCGCGACTGAGGACGATTTATAGCCATTGGATGGATGGCTTTATAGCAATGAGATGGATGGACGTTGATACAGCTCTCAGAGCCAATTCCTTCCATCCCTCATATTTCAACGCATTCAAAACAGACAAATCTTAACCGTTGATTTTCTGACGTATGTATGTATGTCAGTGATGCCTAGTCTTCACTCACTTCTAATCTGACTGTAAGCAACACCTCCCACCTAATTATTTGATTGGATAGCACTATTTTAATCTTGTGGAAAGCAGGTATTGAATATCCATTGGATGTAATAGTTTCAAGTTTTTAAATAAGTATTTTTTTAGTATCTTTATATATTTAAATAATTCTAAAATTTTCTATTAGTAGAAAATAGAATATTTTTTGAAGGTATTATTGTAGAATATTTTATTTATCATGTCAAAATTTTGTATTATAAATACCATAGTAATTAACTAGTTTCATACAACATTTTTATCTTTATTATTTTATGTTGAATCTAGCATATCAACCATATATTTCATATTTAACGCTTATTTTTTATTAATAAATAATTAAATTATCATGTTAAAAATTTATAAAATAAAATCACAAATAAACTAATACCATAGTTATTAATTACTTACATACCAATAAGTAATAAACACACATACAATAACACCATAACAATTGACTAATCTCGTACTAATAATTAATAAACATATAAATATACTAATACTATGGCAATTAACTAGTCTCATACTAATATTGTGTGTTTACAGACTAAACAAATATTTGACCATATTTATTTTTTAAAGGTGCTTCTAAACAATTAAGGAAGAATGTCATTGGCAAAAGTTAATTCTCATATATTTGCTTCCGTTGAAGTTAACATCACATTCCATAACCACAATTTTATAACATAATAAAATAAATTTATATCAATAAATCTTAGCCACAAGCAATTGATAAAAATCATAATCATGATTAACACTTTTTCTGGTTTCTAATAATGCTTTATATTCAAAAAAAAAAAAATGTTATATAAAAATAATTTATAATTAGAATTTAAAAATCAGATCTCCTATTGTCTACTTTACATCCTTAAAGACAATTGCTAGTATATCATATATTGAATGCAATTAAATTTATAATAATTTATATTAAAGAAAAAGTGTTATATTAAAATATTTTACATTTTTAAAAATCAAATTTATCATAGCATACCTTACACTTTAACCGTATAACATCCATTGAATACAATTAAACGAGCTCAATTTCAACTACAATATCTTTGATAAGAATAACCACTACATGGTACTTGTTATGTTGATTTTTTATCTTCATAAGATGATTTGAAATGTTTATAAAGAATATTATTTCTATTATATTTTTGTTTAATTGAAAATCGTCGTCATAATTACTATTCATTAAAAGCAATAAAATAAAAAACAGTTACAACACAGGTAATTATTTGGCATACACAATGCAAGAAACACATGACACAAGCTAGGAGAACACCAATTAAGCACGGAAAACAACTTAACCAAAGGAACTCGAGCTATTTTGAAAAACATTGGGTGGGCTTATGCCTAACAAAACACCCCCTATAGGTGTACTATATAACTAAATAGAGACTTTTATTGCACAACAACAATTTTAACAATCCCAATCATTGTAATATTTCCCACCTCTCAAGTCAGCAAGGGCTATTCTCCCAATAGAATGTGCATAAGCCCATCAAATAACCATGTACTCATCCCATGCTTATGTGTCACATGTGTTTTTACTTAGTTTTTTTCCGAATTTTTTTATGAAAAACACATTCCATTTAACCGTGGATTCGAACATCGACGACTGCCATTCACCAAAGCACACGATCCTACCAACCGAATCGCACGCCAACATATGCAACCATTTAGCCGCCCTACCAAGTGCCGAAAAGGACAACGAACCTAGCCATGCATGGGTATGCATATATTTTATGGGGGCATGGTGGATCTTATCAAGAGTTTAGCCGTCGACCTCAAGTCTAGACAACAGATTTATTGTAAATTAACGTTATTGCAAGTTATTTAAGTTTCACTTAGTATTATATTGAACATTATTATTATTTTATTAATAGATTTTCCTAGGTGCAAGTGTCACAAGGGTGACAGAGTAAACTAGGTATTCACAACATAATGGATGACACCTTTGCAATGATCAAACTCGTAAAAAAATGTTATTATTTAAGTTTCCCTTAATATTATATTCCTATTATTATTTTTTATTAATGTATTTTCTTGGGTGGAAGGACCACATGGGTGGTACACCAACCTAAGCGATACAAATGACATTGTTGGGTCACCATGATCTAGGTCATGGGGTTTGACATATTCCATTATCTTGTCATTGATTGCATTCTCTTATAGACATGAATGATATATTGTTTTCCATGTTCAATTACTATGTTTACCTACAATTGTTGCATAGCAGTGTAGTCATGTGATGAGTATAGTCTTTGGAAGGAAATGCTAATGGGTGGACTTAAAGGTCCCAAGCTCCCGAAATACTTGATCATTTTTTCAATCTGCTAACATATCAAGGGTTCAACATTCTAATGTTGTCCTAAACTAATAAAGGCGTATGTTTTGATAAGTTAAATATTTGAATACTTGTTAAAAGCTCACATCATAAATGTTCAACATGGCTCAATCGGTTTGCATCATCATCGTTTATAGTAAGGTCACTAGTTTTAGCTATCCGGGAATTTGGAAACCCTCTTCGTAAAAAGTAGAATCGTTCCCGAATAAATGGCCACAGGCGCAAAGATCCACATAGCCACAATCATGATCACTACAACTTAAAGAAAAAAACTACATGGCTTGGGATTTGTAATTCTATATTAGAGTTCAATCCCTAAGTTGCATGGGGTGAGATTGCTAGTAAACCATGACTAAACCGCATATACCAATCATGGTACACTTTACTTATCAAAAAGGTCAAAAGGTGTCGTGATTGTGTGACGAGCATATTGCAATGAGAAGAGACTTGTAGTCTTTTTATAGTTAGAAGATTCAATTGGAGAAAGGATTAGTTCATAAGAACTAGGTAAAAAGGGCAAATCTTATACTATATTTTTCAATCCAAAACCCTAGCAAGAGAGAGGAAGGGACAACTCTGTCAAGGAAGGATATTGCACTACTATTTTTGGCATTTCATGATCAATGCATGAGGGATTTTAGGAGAATGGATACATTACATGAAAATAGGAGAGAATTGGTAAACATGAGAGATTAATATTCTAAGTATTTTTAGAAAGAGCTTGAAGCCGTTCTATCTCCCTAATGACTAACATATTAAGGGCCACATGGTATCCCTTCCAATAGACCATAGCTCTTGCATAACATGATCTCCCTCCCGACACCATAACATGGGCAAGATAGTGTCACAAGACACAAACAATATGTGTCTCCTCATGACACCACCACGCATAACATGGTGCCAAAAGCAAAACCATAACATGGATAGCAAAATGCTTCTCCCTCAATGCCACGAGCATAGCACAATGCCTCCACAAATGACACTATAACATGGGCAATAAGATGTATCTTTCACTAGACCAAAGCAAGCACAACATGGTGTCTCCCCATGGAAATATAAAAAGCACAACATGGTCTACATAAGATTATCCGTGACATGGTGTTGTGCTTAGAATACAACAAAAGACTTCCAACATAATGTGATTGCATAAGGCAACAAAACAATGTTCATAGTGTGGGATCAATGCTCTATGTCACTATAACACAGCAGAGAAAGTGGCAAATGAACTATATTTTTCAATCCAAAACCCTAACAAGAGAGAGGAAGGGACAAGTCTCTGTCAAGGAAGGATATTGCACTACTATTTTTGGCATTTCATGATCAATGCATGAGGGATTTTAGGAGAATGGATACATTACATGAAAATAGGAGAGAATTGGTAAACATGAGAGATTAATATTCTAAGTATTTTCAAAAGAGCTTGAAGCCATTCTATCTCCCTAATGACTAACATATTAAGGGCCACATGGTATCCCTTCCAATAGACCATAGCTCTTGCATAACATGATCTCTCCTTCATGACACCATAACATGGGCAAGATAGTGTCACAAGACACAAACAATATGTCTCCTTCATGACACCACCACGCATAACATGGTGCCAAAAGCAAAACCATAACATGGATAGCAAAATGCTTCTCACTCAATGCCACAAGCATAGCACAATGCCTCCCAAATGACACTATAACATGGGCAATAAGGTGTATCTTTCACTAGACCAAAGTAAGCACAACATGGTGTTGTCCCTTAGAATACAAAAAAGACACAACATAATGTCTACAAGACAGCAAAACAATGTTCATCGTGTGGGATCAATGCTCCTATGTCACTATAACAAGGCACATGAAGTGGCAAATGACTTTCCAACATCCTTGTGCTACCCACAAAGAGATGCAAGAATAAATATTTCAATATTTGCATGTGAAACTATAGTCACTAAAAATGTTTATGTTGAAACTTGTTGAGCAGATGAACTGGAGATGAAAAACGAAAACATATATATCTGTGTGTGACACGTGTGTGTGAGTGTGTGCGTGTCTGCATCTGTCTGGTGTGTGTGCGTGTGTGCATGTGTGTAGATATAACAGAAATGGAGCACATACTGACAATGAAAATCAGAACAGAATGCAAAATGTCTAAGTAACAAATAGCTAAAGCCACACAAAAGTAAAAGGTTGTCAAAACAAAAGATGGAAAGGGCAAAAAGAATTGTACATAAGACCAGTCTCTTATACCACTTTACGAAAAACTAGGTAGCTCTCCTGGGTATGGTTCACCATAACATGGGCATACGGGATCCGTGTCACAAGACACAAGCAATTTTTTTGTGTCTCCTTAATGACGGCAGTACAATATACATATAAAATATTAAAAATATAGCCAAATAAGCAAAAATTCAGCCTTATACATGAATAGAGTAAACAAATTAATAATTAAGTGAAATAGCCAAATAATGTATTAATAATTCAATGCATTTTGTCATGATATTCATTGATTGAACTTCGAACAAGTACATTGTTCAAACTCCAAATGTTACAATGTCCAATTATTAACATAAATAATAACAAATCACATAACTGGACTGGAATTCTGGCTATTACCAGCTCCCTTCAAATCTGGCAGTTCAGATTCCTTTGGGGTTTCTCTTATTATTCCTGCATTAGTTATTGAGGGCTAGTGGAAATGCTGCCACTGTAAATATTTTGATCCTACATTACCCAAACGCATCTCAACTGTTTATGCAGTTTCAGCCATTGTTTAGGTACTGAACTGAAGTTTTACCACAGTGGAATCATTTATCTGTGTGTCGCATCTATTGAGTTTATTGTCTGCGCCTGTTTTTTTTTTTACAAAAAAGTGCATGTGTGTGTAAAAATAAATAAAAAATTTAAAAATGTTATTTTTACTGGTGAAAATCAGAACAGAATGCAAAATGTCTAAGTAACAAATAGCTAAAGCCACACAAAAGTGCCGTACTTCTGGTCAAAACAAAAGATTGCACCCATAACGGCAACAAAAAGAATTGCACCCATACATAAGACCACGTCTCTTATACCACCTACGAAAAACCATGGAGACTGTCACCACTCAATTGTGCAGGTGTGCTTCTATACATGTTTTGAATTAAAAAAAAATTCCCCTAAAAGGGAATAGATGATCTATGGAGTTGATCAATGAACAAATGGTATAAGGCAAGAACAAAATCTCTGACAATGCTTCCTAAGAAAGCTAGAAATGACCAAAAAAACATGCTGAGACAAGTCACCACTAGGAGGAACCACCTAGAACAGTCCTAGTAGAAAATTTCATTTTGACTGGAAAACAAAGCTAGATGCAATCCCACATATATGATGAAGGAACTAGCCGAATAAGGAGCTAGACAAATCAAGAGTGTGGCTGAGATGCAACTTCTCTTTCCAAGTAGGCCCTCATAAATCTCAGAGATGATACACTCAACCCACAGAAGCTTGTCACATCATTAAAGAGAGGGCGAACAGGAAAAAGAATCCATGATCCTTCCTAGGTTATCCATTCAGATATTTAATAACAAGCTGTTTCTAACAGCAGTAAAGATAAGGGGAGAAGGGTTTGCAGTCCTTTCAAGATAGCCTCTCAATCATTTTCTGACATGCTTATTCAAAGAGGTGTCAAAGATGTTAGAGGCATTTTGAGGTAGCACTGTAAGAGGAAGCAAAGGGTTTGGAAACCTTCAAAATAAAAGTAGGCTCTCAATAAATACAAATAAACAAAATAGACTAGGGCAGTAGAAAGGAATGTCTTCCTTGTTTCCAAATAATCTCGAATTATAATTTTCTTTCAAACACACAAAACCTTAAACCCAGATTCAAGTGAGAAGAAAAAACTCTATTGGCAGAGGTCTCAATAACGGTACATGACATTATTTGGCTAGACAATACAAGGTTTATGACACATGCAACCCAATATCAGAACACCAAGATGAGAGCAAAAACCAGAAGTCCCAGATTCATAAAGCTGGAGAAAACCACTGCAAAATCATTTAAAGATCTACTGCTTCAATGGTGGGAAGATTCCATACCCAACTTTAGCTAAGGCCAATATCAGGAAAATGGTTGAGCATTGGTAAAAACCCTGCCAAAATCCAAAATAACATCTCTAAGTTGCCTTTGACAGTACCTTGAAAAACCAGGTGGTGGCAAGGCAAGATGAGACAGGAGACAAAAAGTCCAAGTGTAGGAGCTCCTGCAAAGATGAGCAAGGTCAATTGATCTTTTATAAGAGAAAAATACCCACTCTCTGCAGTGTACTTACCGCTCTTGGAGAAGGTCAATTGACTTTTACACTTGCCCGTTGTTTCATCTCAAAAATACCAGATTCAATGTTTTGGCCAACTTGACAGTAGAACAAGAAATTTCATTCAAAACAATACTCTATATTTAGGGATGTTAATTATGCACTGCTTATCATTGGCGATAACCAAAAAAATTGACCCAAGGACCCAATAACTAAACAAAACAGTAGCATTCAAATTATAAGCACTTGTAAGAATGCTACAAAAGAAAAAGTTTTGTCTGAGTGGCTCATGCAAGCGAAACCTTGCTGTTTCAAAGCTTCACTAGAGCCAAATTTATGGGGCTACTAATCAGACCTTCAGATAAGCTCAACACAGGGAAAAAGCAATTATAATTGCATTTGAATAGATAAATCATATCGCCTCTAATGGCATTCCTTATAATGATGGCAATATCTATGCAAAAGCCTAATTGCCGAAGCAAGCTAGACAAATTACGCCTACTTCTTCAGGCAAAGGCTTGTTCACAATAAAGCTACTGAACACCTGACCATCGAGCCCAATCAACAAACTGCATGCCACCATACACATTGTTTGCAAATCGTATCCCAACAGTAAAGGCAAGAGCGATTGGTGGGACCCTTTTAGCCAAGAGGGAACCTTCAACAACACGCTCTAGGCCGTTGATAATTTGATAGCGAGTATTTGATGAGACAGCAAGGAAAACACCTGCAGGGAATAAAAGTAATAATTTGAGCGGCAATCTAAATCGAAGGATACTAAAAGTACCAAAACATGTAAACAATCAAGGTGAGTTAAGGACAAAGATGACTCGGCACTCTCACAATATTGATATTTTTAGACAGACAATAAGAACCAATAGATAGCATATGATAAACAATATCTCTAGGAACCTAAGAAGCATATAACAGAGACAAACACAAGGAAGAATACTGGAAAGCCAGGAGGTTGAGAAGCAGCAGCATCTAACAACTAGGTATAAGTAGATCAAAACGCATAATAGAAATGGAAGTCAAATAGCACAAGTACAAGCAGATGTAACAAAATTCCTAAATTACAACCAGAAAGGCAGATTTGTGTTTAGGAACACATACCCCAGAGGGCTGCGCTTTGTAGAAGAGGTGGTACAGGTACATCATGTTCTCCTGATTTCTTAAATTTTCTGCAGAATTATAGATGAAATAACATTAGAAAACATAAATCGAGAAAAAAATCTAGCTTGGGAAATTATTCTATCCTTAAAAACATCCCGTTTAAGTAGAGTTATTATTGTATAATAGTTGGATTGCCATCATTCAACCTAGAAGTTTTGACAGTTAAAAGGTAGTCATTATATCTTATAGAATATTTTATGCTAATCTTCTTGTGCTTTCTTGAAATTGGCTTCATTTTGTAATCTTTATATGCATGTCATTTCATGTCAACACATTAAGAGGAGAGCAATCAGGAGAAAAGCAAAAAAAGCAACAACTCAGATAACACTTCAAAGAAAGTAGATGGTGCCCCAAATAAAAAACAAACTAAAGACTCATACCGTTTGAGTATCATGATTGAATTAGCAATTCCTTGACCAATAATCCCACATACAAAGCCAACTGCTCCATATTGAATACCCTGGTTACATTATAGAATGTCAGTATTATAGAAATTGTGATTAAATAACTTTGCTTGTATAATTTGATAAGAGCATTGACACAACAAATCCGCCTATACCACATTCATCAGCATGTTTCATGGAATCCTTACTGTTTTTGATACCCTATTACACATAATGCTACCATTTGCATACCCTCTTGTACCTCAGCCAAATCTCAGGTCAGATACAAATACCTTATAACCGATCAAGTAATCCATAACGAGCACATAATATTGTAGCGACTAATCAAAATACTACCCATAATTTATATCAGTCAGTTGCATGATAACATCACAATTTTAAGCCATATTAAATATCTTATGGTCAATATCCATCCACATAACAGTTGATAACGATTTTATTCACAAAATCTCAGCCAATATCAGACCACCGAGGAAATGTTAAAATTAATTCAATAAAACATGACAAATTGCCTGATGCTGGAAAAACTATTCTCCCAGAAATTAGGACAACCAAATTACTAACCATGTTAAATGCTTCATCTAGAAAAATTATAACAATAACTATGACCTTGAATACTGAAGGAAAAATTCAAACTGGCAGTTCACCTTGAAAAAGTAAGTGCCAATCCGCTGTTGAACAGAAAACCTTCGTCCTGACATCTCAGCTTCAAAAACGCTGACCAGAAACAACATATTGATCTCATTGTGAGCAATGATAAGCACAAACACAATAATTTCATTAGACAACTTAACATATTTGTGCTATAGTTCTTACAATATATGACACATATGTTGTTAAAAAAATTATGGCATTCGTGATGTACATAGCTTAGAACTTCAAGTAGTCTGAGTGTATCAAATAGATCACCCAATCATCCAGGTAAAATCAGAAGACAAATTTGTGAAACTTCCATACTCAATGTGTAGATGATCTTTCAGGTACATTGTATGAAGAGATTAAGAATACAATTCTTGTATGATGCAAAACCTAGGATCTCACCAACCACTTACGTTGCAAAACACAGTATTTATATTTGCAGGCAGGTTTACGAGCCTACGACACAGTCCCCTGGTTACATAAGTAACATCAAACAAATAATAATATGCACACAAACAACTTCACCCTGCTGGTCATCAACATATCAACAAAGTATTCCTCTACAATGCATTGAATGTATGTACAACCAACATATGTAAATTGGAAATATAAAACACACGCAATTTTATCTAAACACAATTGCATATGAACACTATAAGAAAGTTGAAACCAGTTTATGGTGGAATTATTTTTTATGTGGATTCAAAACAATCAACAATAACATAACAAACATTGAAAAACACTCCATATGCGTGTGAAATGGGTAATAGTCGCGATCTTCTCAACAATGTATTGTATGTATGTACAACTGATATATGTAAGTAGTAAATACAATAGACGGATAAAATTTCTTCCGAGTCAATAGAATATGAAAAAATAAGAAACATGCTTAAAGCCGGAACATGGTAATTACTATTAGTACAAGTATGGCAGAGTTTTAAAAATCAAGGATACCATATGCAGAATGTATGTATGCTTTGCCCACAAAATATTATTAAAAAACATGGAAAAATAAGACTTGGAAATTGTTGGCGAAATAATTTGTCAGGTGGGCAAATTGGGGTTCTCTCACCAACAAGTGTGTGGGACTAAGTCCCTCTGCTTGAATGGGGCAGCTCCATTTATTGAAAACAGAAAATATTTACACTATTCTAATTGTTTGGGGGTGGCCTTTCGACTAGGGATCACACAGGGGTACTTCCCTACACCTATGGCAAAATGCTTGTAGAAACTACAAGGGAGGAAAAAGCTTGAGAGGGAGATACGAAGAGAATAGTAAGGAGGGTTTTGCACAATAAATAGTACAACAGAGTTTATTGCTTAAAACCAAAATATATCCATGATTTCAATGAGAAGACACCATTCACATAGAACAAGGAACAAAATACAAAAAGCACAAAGTCTCAATGCATAATATTCAACAAGTACATGCTCATGGAGTGTAGTTGAGATGGAGAGGAAACATAGACAAAGGAAATAGAAGAATTTGATCACTTGTTCCTAGAGAGAATATGGGAGCTAGTAAACAAGAATAACCATCCTTTGAAGTGAGGAGGCTCTCCCAATTTATAGCTTTACAATGCAACTCTTCATCTACCCCCACATGACCTTTCAAGTCCTTATTCCACTTGTGACTTTTCATCTTCCTAGGAAGTGAGAAAATAAGTCCCCTTTTATAAATCAAAAGGGACTTTTACAATGCAACATTAGAGAGTCACTTAAGTGAATAAGACAAAATACAATGATTGTGTACAACGAAGAATTAGAAAGGGGGAGAGAAGAGGAGAAAGAATGAAGAGAGGAGAGGAAAGATGCTCCAAAGCATGGATGAAGATGCCTCGCCCTCGATGAAGATCAGCTCCGATGATGTTGAAGATGACATTTGATCCATGATGACCCTCCACAATGATGCACCGATGAAGAGCTCCGATGAAGACCTTTTGAACACTTTGCCCCCTTTTGAAGACTCTTGAAATGGTGAACCTCTACAACATTGCTTGAATACACCGAGAAGAGTGATGAACACTTGAGAAGTAGACCACCGAGAGTATTAAAAGATGACTTCCCTCATTGAGACAATCCTTCTACTTCTTGAGACATTGCCACATCTTTATGAACAATCATTCACATGGGGAGAATTTGGTGTACTTTGCTCACACAACCATGATCTTGATTTTGCCATCGAGAGCACTGATGATGAATGAAGAGTGAAACCAAATCCTTCCAATACCAGAGTAAGGGAAGAAGAAAAGAACCAAAATCAATGTCATCCATCTTATGATCATGCACTCCATGTGAGATGAAGTGAAATAGTTCTCGGGACAAAACTAGTAGTTTCCCATTTAGGCACTTTATGCTCACCGCATCGGGAATGCGGGAATTTGCTTGAAATTGAGAGGAAGACTCATGTGAGTTTCGGGATCATTAGAGAATGTATGAAGGAATGATATGTGATCATTTTGAGCTCATTTCATCCATTTACTATTTTTAGCATGTTCATCATGATTGTCCCATTTTAGTCATTTTTTGCCAATTTTGCCAATTTTGAGTGTCTCGAACATGGGGAATGCAATGAGGTATCCGAATTCACATTTTTTTGAACTTACTATTATTAGTAAGTGCTTCCAATGAAGACTTACTAAAAATAGAAAGTGGTCTTCCCGGTGTCAAATTCAAACGAAACCACTTGCAGAAGTTTTTGTTTTTCATTTTGGGCCTTTGCTCCAATTTTCGGAGGATTTCAATCGCCAAATTTGTGTAGATCTGAAAAATGAATATTTTTGGCTGCAAATTTCAAGGGGTTGTAGAAAATAGAAGGGAGCATTAATGGAGGCATGTAAATACTCCCCTTAAAGGCGTTTTGCAAGGAATCTACAAGTCCAAATTTCATGGCAATCGAGCAAGGGTTAAGGAGATATGAGCAAAAGTGTGTTTTTGAGCATGAGGGATTTTGGGAAATTTTGGCAACATAACAAGGGAGCATGAAATGGAGGAGTTAAAAACATGAAAATGAATGAGGAATGACTAAGTATGAGTTTTATACCTTCCCCTTTCATAAACCTAGTTAACTCATCCTTTGACTCACCTTGGTTAACCCGGGTTAGATGGAGACTCATGGGTGGAGTGAAAACTTTCTAAATGGGTCTCAGATGTCCCCATGTCCCTTACCACATTTAGTAAGGGACAAAGGGACATCAGGGGTGTGAAAATGCGCCAAGGGTGGAAGCACATGAAGGAGGGGCCAAAACATATCATGTTGGTGAGTTGAAAACACATACCTAGTGAGCAAGTTATGAACTTCAAGTGACGAAAAACTTCTCCTCCATGTGGTGGCACATTTTTGTGTCCCCCATGTCCCTTTAAGCAAGGGGACAAAGGGACATCAGCCTTCTCAAAATGTGGCATGGGTCTGTTCATCATGAGGAAGGGGCTAGATCTAAAAGGTGAGGTTGAAAACATGTTCTAACCACCCAATTGGTGTTTTAAAGACGAAACTTGGGCCCCTCATGGTGGCGCATTCTAGTGTCCCCCATGTCCCTTTTGGCAAGGGGACAAAGGGACATCACCCCCTCAAAAATGCGCCAAGGTCAGTTCATCATGAGAAGGGGGTAGGTGGGGTTAGGTGAGTGTATGACATTTTCTAACCACCAAGTTGTCTTTTAAGTGATACAAACTCATCTTCTCATGTGGGGGCGCACTTTTGTGTCCCCCATGTCCCTTTTGACTTTGGTCAAAGGGAAAAAGGGACATCAGGGGTATCCAAGTGTGAAATAGCCAAAAATAGATGCTTGCCTTCACCGAACACTGCTTGAAATAGCCACCTAAACACATTTTCTTGCCACTGGAGCTAGGAGTGGACTTCAAGGGCAAACCTTATATGATTTTGACTCCAAAAGGGCTGATGAGAACATTCCCACCATTTTCAAGAGCCAATTCTGCCTGTAATTTGAAATTTAACCCCTTTTCAACTCTGCTCAAGCATGCTTGTGCGCCGGTGAAAAGCGCCACTTTGAAGTTTGTGATGATCAAAAGGAGAACCAACACATTGGGTGTGAAGAGGGCCTCACATATGTCACATTGGCCTTTGAATCAGCTTCCAACTCTCCTGGAACTCCCAAAATCTTCAGTTGAATCTTCACTAGGATCGGGGATCTTTACCTATACTGTCGGGTCAATATCTACAAATTTGTTCCTCAAAACTTCTTGAAACCTTTTGCATTATGAAGTATGCATTCTTAACTTTCCGATGAGTATCGATTGCTTTCCAACTCCACTCTATAAATATTTGGAACAAGCCAACTAGCTTTTTCACCGCTTTCATTTCCTTATACCATGTTATAAATAGCCCGGTATTGCATAACTTGTTCCTAAACTTGATTTTTCTTCCAAAACTTTCCTAAACTGCCTTGGATGATTGCATAGCTCTACCACACACTTCTTGGGTGCCTTAACCTTTCTTTATACGTTCCCAAGGGGTGCTCACAAGTGCAAAAAGGCCAAAAATAGCCCTTTTAAGCCTTTGGGAGTAATTCCTTCGAATGATTCAAAATGGATCCATGAATCACTTCCCTGCACACAAAACACACTTGAAAATCACATTAGTACATTCCTCTTGGCCATTATGAGGGTAACACAAGTAACTGAGTTGGCCGAAGGACAAGTTTACATTGATCGGGAGAGGGATTTTCAAATGAGGTCTAGGTTGTCATGACAAAAATTTAAATTTTTCATGCTAGACATTTTGCATGACAACAAAAATGTATGGTGGCTCAACCTTTTCACCCACCCATGAGACCCAAATCAAGGAATTCCCTTCATCAACCACGAAGACCAAACAATACATGATTCACGTATAAGACTTTATAACAACTATGTAATCCATAACAATGGCGATTGGGTTGCTGCAGTTCAGAACAACCAATCATTTAATCATTTAATCACATGACTTCTTATTACAATGATCAAAAAAACCGACAAGACAAGTCTTCTAATCCTACATCCAATCCCCTTATAAATAATTAAAGCGCCTACTTTTAATTCTAATTGCATGTGTGCTTGATTTTTGGAGATGAATGAGGATGCGAGATGAGATCGACATAACGATAGATGTTGCTTTTCATGTCCAAGAATCTTTGATAAATTAGAAGAATCAATTTATCAACCTTATTCCTCTAAAGCTAAGTTGCCAAGAAACGGAAATGGGCCCAAAATGCAGAAACGTGGATTTTTAAAAACCCTTGGATACAAAATGGCATGGAAACATTCCTACAATATATTATTAAAAATATAAATATTGAAATATATATAAAAAATAAAGATAAAACACCTTAAAATATAGTGTTCATCAAAGTTCAAAACATTCAATAAGCTTAAAATTTCAAATGTTCACAAATCAATGACATACAAAATTTGTATTAAAGCGCAAAGAATGGCTAAAGAATATTGTGGTTTTACATAAAAGCACAAAGAATATAACCAGAAGTCTCTCTGGTTATAGATAAAATAAACAAATTGTTATGATGCACAAAAAAATCTGCAAACAAAATGTCTTTACGGGATGCAAGATAAAGGACCACAATCATTAAAATGTTGTGATATACAAAAATCAACTATGTAGATTACAAACCTGATCAGAATGTCTTTTTTTGGTAGACAAAGTGCCTTTACGAACAGCAAGGTAAAGGACTGTAATGTCCCTAAGCGGACATTTTTAAATAATTCCAGATTTACTAGAAACCCTTAGGACAGAATTAATAAAATCCAAATTTTTTAGCAATCCCTAATGCCAAAAATCTGAAATGCTGGAATTACTGATAAAGCCTTGGAAAAAATGCAGAATTTGTATAGAAAATGACAGCTGTAAAATAAACACTGAAAACAGTTATTTTTATTTAATTTTCCACCCAGAATTTGAGAGAAATAACAGCTGACCGTACACATGAAGATTTCTGGTAAATGGTGCCCAGGATGGCTGGGAAAATGCTTGAAAAGCTAGAAAAGACAATCTGGAAGGTACGGTTGGCTGATAGCGTTTGTACAGATCACTGTAGCTATTGTACGGAGTACTGTAGCTGTCAAATGAATATTGTAGTGATCATACAGAATACTGTAGCAATCCTAAGGAATACTGTAGCAGGCTTCACAAACTAAAAACTTCAATAATATTCCTGAAATTGGAACTCCGCAACTTTTCAACTCACCAGTAATCCCTGAATGGAATTACTCACATGAATAGGAGGTTTTCATCCTCAAATCCATTTTGCCAAAGGGTTTTCGACCTAGGGCAGAAAGATGAACAAGCATTCAATCTCAAGCAACTGGGATTTGATAATAACCGAATCTAGACAGCCTGTAAACGCCAAGTACCCCCATACCAAGCCTGATACGTACTTGGTACGAGTACAGGTACACTGCGGGTACGTACCCGCAGGCCCCAGGTACGGAAATCCATACCCAGTGAGTACATACCCACACGGTTTTTTTTAAGTGCAAAAAATAAATAAAACTTGAGGGCTTTGACTGGAATTGAACCTTGGAAAGTTCGTGTGAGATTCAATATTGCCAATAAGCTCTGAAGGGTCAAGAGAGATGAAAAAGACTTCATTTGGTTGACTGCCTATTTGGGGGCTTTCTTGTCACTCCTCATGGGTCCTTTATTCTTCAGTCAATTTGGAAGGCATGGGAACAAGTGAAGCACTTGGTGGTTGGGCAGCCTATCTTCTCTTCCTTTGACACTAGGTGCCAAGCCTACAAATCGATTTCGTCGAATCTGAAATATAATGACAAGATCCTTGCCTTGACAAGAGGTTGCTCTGCCCTCCTTTGGTTTGAGAAAGGAATTAAAATATTTCGTGACTTGTACAGATTTAGCCAGTGGATGGAATGCACAGACCTTAAAGTTTTTTAAAAGCTTCCTCAATCTCAGTTCACAATGTATCCAATGCTCAAAAATGCTTTCACAACTCCCTCTACTCAACTAATTATGGAAGACGAGAATGACATTTGGGATACTATGAGGTGGCTCAAAGGGCCCCCTCTCCGAGAGGCTACCTCCCAACAACTCTATGAAAAGATTGCCTTCTCCCCAAACCTTCCCTAGGCCTTAACAATAAGTGGAATGTTTGTGAGCCCATTAGTAGATGGACTAATAGATTTAATGTTTTGTGGTCTTTCTGTATTTAGTCAAAGAAATTTTGACTTAGATGCTTCTAATTCATAATAAGCTTGTTGTTGGCTTCTAATATTTTATAGGTTGTTAAGACTATAAACTTGTTGTTTTCTTTAAATTTTTATATATATTTATATTTTTACTTTTTAAAAATATATTGTACGAACGTACCCACAGCGTACCGTACCCAAGGTTTTTAAAAATTTGTCATTTCAACATACCGTACCCATACCCGTACCAAAAACAGTCTAGACTAGAATCCCCTTCCTCTTGCCCAAACCCTTCTTTTATAGACACTTTTGGGAAAATAAAATATTATTTTCTATTTTCTCCTTTTCCCCAAAATTTAATTCAAAGTGACTTAGGAACTTTTTTTTAATAATATCACTTTGTACCCCATGCCTAGCATCACTTTAGAAAAATCTCAAGTCCCTTTATAAAATCACTTTAAGGAACTTTTTAATACAATAATAAAATAATAAAATATAAGTTGCCTTTTTATAATATTAAAGTTACTTTTTGGGCAACTTAAATTAAATTATTTTCTTAGTCCAAAAAAGGGACATGACGAGGACTACAATCATTAAAATGTTTTGATATACAAAAAAATTGTAGATACCCTGAACAAGATGTAGTGTCAAGGACTACAACCAATGTTTTTTTGTTGTTTTAAACAGCCTGTGTCGTTGGAAACTGCCAAGGCATGTTGTAATGTCCCCTTTCCAGCTCTAACTGAAAACAAAGGAAAATAGCACAAACCCCAATAGATAGTAAACTGAATTTTATAACAGCCAACTGAAAATTATGACAGCAGTGAACAGCAGTCTGATTTTTTATAACAGCAACAAGGAAAATGCAATAATTCTTCAAAAATGCATCATTCACACCATCCAAAACATGTAGGGACACTTAGAAATATTTTAGAACCAATATTAACCAAGAAATCAGCCTTCAAACCCCAGCTGGAAATTATTTAATTAAATAAAATAACAGCAGAGAACACCCTTACAAAAGTGGCTGGAAATGAATGATTCCAAGCCCAAAAATGAAGTCCAAATATAGATTCTGGCTGCTAAAAATATAAGGAATGCAATGATGGTTGAGTTGGATGTCGTCGTGCCCTAGAAACCCCTAACTCCTCCACAAGGTGGGTCACTCCCCTAGGAGAGGGGCTAATCTACAAAATCAATCTTCTTGAAGCTCTTTGGAAACCCCGGGATGGAAAATCCTCAATGAATTGAAGAACAAGGAAGGTTTTCGTCCTCCTTGTTGGCCACACCAAAGGATTTTTGCCCTTAAGTGGAAGTAGTTGAGCAATCAGCCCAAAAACCATGCAATGTTAATTTTAGACAAGATGATGATGAACAAATGAGCCAAGCGACCCCTTCTTATACTTTGATGTGGCTCCAAAACCAATTAAATGCCCCTACAATAGGACCGACCTCATAAGGGATCCTTTTCTTCTATTTTTCATTTGGCTTTTCATCTTCTTAACCCAACTGACTGACTTTATATAGAAAACTACTAAAGAAGAATGCAATGCTCACGAAAATAACTAAAAAACATGACAATTACTCCCCTTGTTCATTTCCTTCTTGCCCACAAGAAGTGGAATGGGCTCAAAGTCTTCCAAAAGGACTAGCGCTGAGAAGGGACATTACAGTCCTCCCCTCCCAAAATTGTTTGCCCACAAGCAATTGCAAGCTCTCATGCCCAAGTACCATCATGCCAAAGTGAAGAAATATGTTGTAATGCTCCAATAATCTAGATCCTGTACTGTCAAATGAAAGAGCTCTTGCCAAAACAAGCTCATATATCTGTTGTCCCTCTTCTTATTGATGTACTTTGGCAGCCCGTGAAGTTTAACAACTTCCTTGAAAAAGAAATCAGTTGCTACCTCAATTCTGCCCTCTTCACTTTCACCTTCAAAAATAGCATTAGCAACCTTTCAATCTGCTCAATTTTTTATATACTCAGAATTGTACAAAAGCCTTCCAATCTGCTGTAATCTTAGTCATAGAGCAAAAAATTGAGGAATAATCAACACTTGACAAGCTAAAACACATTCCAATGTGGCATCTTCACTTTCTGTTTCAACCTTGTCAACTACCATACACATGAATGCAACTGAAATAATGTGGGGGCTGCTAAAAATGATGAAAGCAGCATTAATGGTGGCAATTTGATGCATGGTTGTCCGAGAGGGGGGTGAATCGGTATTATGGAACACACTACGTGGAAACCCTTTCTAACACTACCTGGGTGTGGTAGCAACACATCATCCCGCATTCCCTCCATGCTTTGTTGGAGATCTTTTGCAATCACAAACTTGTTATCCTTCATTATGTCATCTTCATCTTCAGTCTGCAACCTCATATGCTCCATCATTTACTCGGGAAAAGCAAAGTTAAGTTGCTTTTTTTTTTTTTGCAGCCCATAATTATTAAATGCCTACACATGGAACAAACTCATTAAAGAAAACAAGAGTTTCCCTCATCATTGCTTCTTCCAATGAAGCTTCTTCAACCTTTGCATTTCTCTCCTTATGTATCTGTGTATATGAACAATAAGTTGGCTTCTTTTCATGATAGAGCATCTATACTGCTGCATTCCGTTATTTTTACCCCCGTCACATTCCAGTTATACATCATGACAATATTTCTACCCTTCATTCCCATCTTTATGAAGTTTGTTATGGTTGTATTAACATTCAGTTGAATACCCTTAGAAATTGTTGGAGACATAATTGAGTCAATCTTTTCATGTTGACTAAATTGACTATATGATGCCAAGCGAGCTCCTATCTTGACAACCTTTGGCTGAATTTCAACACCTTCCATTACATGCAACAAATTCAAGGTCTCTTTCACTTTATCCTTGAATTCCAACACAAGATATAAACAATGCATGCCAACACTTATGCTCACCTCTTTTGGATTGTTGTCATAATGATTACCTTGGTCTCCAAAAGATGCTTCCAAGCTGCCCCAAACTAATCTCTTCAAAATTTGGTTCGGATCAGAACTTATGAGTGCTGGTATGTAAGTATAACAATCATACCTTGCCTTGAATTTCTTCCCAAACAATACCAAATATGTTGGGACATTGGCCTTAATTGATCTCAATGAGTGAACCCTCTTACACACAATATTAAATGAAAAGAATGTCTTCAAACCTGCCCATCTATTGTTGTCCAAAGAAGATATGCACAGTCCAACACATGAAATTGGGGAGAACATCCCATCATGGCTGTAGCATTGTATTTCATTACTCAAAATTGGGATTGTGGTGGCTGGAAACCATCTTGTGCCCGATGCAAACACCTCATCAATTACCATGGGTGGGAAATGCATCTCCCTTGTGATTAACAACTCTTTTATAGCTGCCACTAGAATGTGGGGAGAGCTGGAAATGTAGGTAACAGTCCTAAAATTGGAGGTAGTTCTCATAATGATCCATGGATCATAGCTCTTGTTACCCAAATTCATGCCAACTATGTTAAATTGGTAACACATAACCAAAAGATCCCCTTTTACCCATGTCTCACCCTTCTTGAACCTTCCTTTCAACAACAAGCATCTTGTTGTCCCAACGACTGTGATCTTCTCCTTAACCTTGCCTTCAAGTTTAGAAATTGGCTCCACAGAGTGACTTATGAATTGTGAGTATTGGTCCTTCACCACTTTGCTAGAATTCACAATATGCAAGTTTCTTTCTATCCTAATGCATAGGATGGTGAACTTACCAGCAATAATGATCATCATTTTCCTCAAGTTGAAAGCTCCTACAATGCTTAATAGGAGTATGGAATCATGGCTGCCAAGCTGAGTTCCCTTACTCAAAATCAAGAGTGTAAATGTTGAGACCCACCTAGCAAATATCTCATTTATGACAAAAAGTGGGATATGCATTTTCATAGAAAAAAATTCATTCCAAATGCAAGAGATGACATTTACCTTGATCTTATTGATCGTTGTTTGGAAAATTCCAGCAAGCTAAACATCATCATTATCAACCGGAAATTTGGCTTCAACCACCAAATTCTCTCCACAATTTTGCAAATCAAATTCTTCTTTCCTTGGTCCAATCTTGGAATGCTCGGAAGATGGATAGGGGCTTCTTGGAAAAGATCCTCTTTCCATTTAGTACCCTTCATCTTCTCATCATTGTTAGAATAATTCTCATGATGATCAAAACATTGTAAGGACATAGTATGAGGGTGATGCAATAAATCAAATTGCTTACCATTTGTTGTTGATATGTAAATTCCAGTAGACTGAAAACCAACATGAGTATCCGGTGAGGCCCCTTTTTTAAGGGCATGCCTCTCAACAAGGTCATCCTGAAACTCAGCCTCATAAACCTCTTGCAAATCTGATTTTTCTTCAAATACATGTCCCTTCACAAGGTTGTTCTAAAAATCAGTCAATGGCTCATCCTTAGGAAGTTCAAAGGATGGTGCATGTGCCTCTATCTTGATCTCTTCACATTCAACTAGTAATGCCCTCTTTGTCTTGATTTCTTCACTATTTTGCACAAAGGGAGAATTCTTTTCGTCTTGGGCTAGAACATCTTTCCCACTTTCCTTTGGCATTATAGATTCCTCCATGGGCTGTTCTCTCTCCATTACTGATTTTTCTTCTTGCTCCACCATTGCAATTTGGAAACTCTTTTCCTCTTCCTTTCTCAAGGCATGTTGAAGATCCTTTTGTGGTGCCTGAGACCTAGGTTCATGCCTCGCTCTACCTTTGTTCACTCCTATGAACTCTGCAAGTGATAGGGCATCACAAATCTCAGCTAGAAGAGCCCTATACTCCTCATAGCTGGCCGCAATATTGTGCCCTACTGAATGTCATGTATCAACCTTGAATGACTCCTTCCCTTGGGAGGAAGGTAGGCTGAAAAGGCCTAGTTGTAGGATCCATCACGGATCTTGGTGGTTGAAGATTGTTGTTTTCCCTTGAAGAACTTCCTGGATGCATGTTATGGATCAGTTGTGCCATTATACCAGCCAACCTCTCTTGCCCTTGGGCAAACCTTTCAAACCTAGCATCATCAAAAATTATGTCCACCATTTTATCTTCTCCTTTTGCATGAATACCCTCCAAACTAGGAAGATCGATGCTCTGATACCACTGTAATGTCCCATTTCCGGCTCTAACTGAAAACAAAGGAAAATCGTGCAAACCCCAATAGATAGTAAACTGAATTTTATAACAACCAACTGAAAATTATGACAGCAAAGTGAACAGTCTGATTTTTTATAACAATAGCAAGGAGAATGCAATAATTCTTCAAAAATGCATCATTCACACCATCCAAAACATGTAGGGACACTTACAAATATTTTAGAACCAATATTAACCAAGAAATCAGCCTTCAAACTCCAGCTGGAAATTATTTAATTAAATAAAATAACAACAAAGAACACACTTACAAAAGTGGCTGGAAATAAACGATTCCTAGCCCAAAAATGAAGTCTAAATATAGATTCCGCTGCTAAAAATTTAAGGAATGCAATGATAGCTAAGTCGGATGTCATTGATCCCTAACAACCCCTAACTCCTCCACAAGGTGGGTCGCTCCCTAGGAGAGGGGCTGAAAATCATTGTAGAATCAAACCCTAGCTGAAAATCTGCAAAATCAATCTTCTTGAAGCTCTTTGGAAACCCCGGGATGGAGAATCCTCAATGAATTGAAGAGTTTTCGTTCTTCAATCAAACAAGGTTTTCATCCTCCTTGTTGGCCACACCAAAGGATTTTTGCCCTTAAGTGGAAGTAGTTGAGCAATCAACCCAAAAACCATGCAATGTTAATTTTAGACAAGATGATGATGCACAAATGAGCCAAGCGACCCCTTCTTATACCTTGTTGTGGCGCCAAAACCAATTAAAATGCCCCCAAAATAGGACCGACCTCATAAGGGATCTTTCTCTTCTATTTTTCATTTGGCTTTTCATCTTCTTAACCCAACCGACCTAACTTTATATAGAAAACTACTAAAGAAGAATGCAATGCTCACGAAAATAACTGAAAAACATGACAATTACTTCCCTTGTTCATTTCCTTCTTGCCCACGGGAAGTGGAATGGGCTCAAAGTCTTCCAAAAGGACTAGCATTGAAAAGGTGACATTATACACGCTCGGAAACAATACATAAACACATGAAACGTGCTAGAAACAATACGAAACATATAAAACGTGCAAAAAAAAGCATACTAAACATATGAAACATGCCGGAAATGGCCCGGAAACACCGCGCACTTATCGGAAATGGATGCGCATTTCCATACCATTTCCGACACGTTTTATACCGAAAATCATAGCGGATACGTTTCGGATAAAACGGCATTGGGAAAGCATTTCAATGCAATGTAGCTCAAGTGATTATGCACAAAAATAATTGAAATTTGGCATGATGAAGCGTGTTTATTGACATGTGAGACCAATATATTTATCACATCTTTCGATATGACCATTGCTTGGCAATAAAATGGAAATAAACAATTGATGTTAGACAACTACCTATTCGCGGTGTGATGCATATTGTGTTTTGCTACCTCAACGATGTTGCCTCGATTTACTATTGAATGATTGTTTCAAAGGTGAATTTGATTGAAAATCAATGCAGAAAAATATCTTTCCTAGTTTTCACAATAACCCACTTTGGAATTGTTTTTTATTAGATCTTCTATGGAATAACCCTTTGCTTTATGAGAAGCTGCTCATAAACAGTTGATGCTTAGACAACTACCTAACCGCAGATTGTAATACTTACTTGTGTTTCATACCACATTTGTCATCAATATTGCCTCATTTACTAATGAATGATAGCTGGTCGGTGGTAGAATTCTATCGTTTTCACAATTATCATCACAATAATCCTTTTTCAAATTACTTTTAATTACATCTTCTTTGAGGTAACCATTGCTTGGCGATGAAGTGATCATTAACGGTTGATGCAAACAACTACCGGAGGCAATGTGATGTATATTGTGTTTGCTACCACAACGATGTTGCCTTCTTTACTACTCAATGATTGTATGTCAATGGAGAATTTGATTGAAAGTCAATGTACGAGAACACATTTCTCTAGTTTTATCAATAATCATTGTAATATTCACTTTGGAATTGCTTTACTTTGTTCATTTCCTTTATCAATCAAAGTTGTCTTATTTTGTGTTGGGAACATCTATCCCAAGCAATTTGGATGCCAAAAACATAGGAATATAGCGTAGAGATCATAATTAACACACGTGCCAATCAATTTTAGTGATGTCGGCCTTTGGGTCCTTGTCTTCTAGATTTTCTTCCAAATTCATAATGATCAAATTATTGCAGTAACTCCTTTAAAATAAATGAAGATCACTAAGGAATGAGATACGAGTACTATTCACCCTAGCCTGGATATTTCTCCTAGTAGTACTTGTGGTTTGAAACTTTACTGACTTCAATTTCTTATGGTTCATTTGCAACCACAAGGCCTTCTTTTTTTGGTACGACTTACGCCTAGTTTCATCAAGGTCGAGCAAATACAATGAATGACACATTGGCATGTCTTGAATAGAGAAGAAACAAAAGAATAGGAAAGATTCAAGACCAAGGCATGTGTCGTTAAAAGATTGATCTCGCTAGAATAAGTGAGCATGTCACAAGTTTATAACCTCACAAAATGTGAATGGAATAAAAAGCAGCTTACATAATATCCATAGATCCCATGAGAGTTTAACATGGGACCATAGGAGTTCTCTATCACCCAACATTAAGTTAAATTGACCTAAGGGTTGTGGCTCAACGGTTTTTAGGCAAGGAAAAGTATACTACACCCCATTTGGGTTACACATTCGAGTCACACAAAGTGATCTGAAAGATCCCCAAATGGGTCTCTCTTATTCTCCAACAATTTTAGGTCAATAAAAAACACCAAATACTGATCTATGATAATTATGGCAATAACCTTAATGCAGATCTGAATTTATTTGGGAAAATGCGACTAGGGTTTTAGATAGATCTTAATGCAAATGACACCCAAAAGTTATATTTTCGTTTCCAAATGATTACCCAAATATTTAGCAAGACTGAATCATGCAAAAACTGAATTTATTGCAGCCAAAACAACCCAGAAATCAGATCTGAAATCTGATTAATATTCTGCCTGAAAACCCTCAAAATATACTTCAGAAAATGATGAAAATACAGCGATTTGGTTTACAATATTATGGAGAATATTTGACAAGTATTTTTGAAGGAAATACCTCTGAAAATGCTGCCAAACTGCCCACAACAGATCGATCCAACTGCTGTCCAAAAACCACTGAAAATACCTTCAAAACTCTTCACAAACACTGCTGAAATAAACCTGGAAATCTGATTATCAACGCTGGAAATTTCTGAAAAACTCACTGCAAGTTCTATGGAATTTCCTAAGTGGAAACTCCTCTCTATCCCTTGGGGTTTTCGTCCACAAGAGAGCTCTTGGGGTTTTCGTCCACAAGAGATATAAACTAAGGGATTTCGTCCTTTAGAATATTTATGCAAAAGCTCAAAGCTCAAATGCAAGAGAAATTATCATATGAAAAATCTGGAATATAGAAGAGGCAAGTCGACTTTCCTTTTAAAGGAAAAGAGCCAACAACCAACCTCCAAACCAGCCAATGAGCTCACATGATTTTTCCTATGCAAACATTTAATATTTTCCCATATTAAATGTTTTTCCCAACAATATTTCCCTCCTAGTGCAAGTCGCATTTCTCTAGGGAAAATACATAAATTAATTATGTTTTTATCTTCCCTAGGCTTCATTACTCCCCTTTGGCCCAAGTGGCCATTATCCTTTCTAGGAGGAATAAAATATAATAAATCCCTTTACAATGACTTTTGCCCCTTAAGGCAAATCGTATTTTCCATAGGGATTACAACTTATTTTTATTAAGCTAAATAAATTAATATAAGTGCTTTAATAATTATATTTTATTTTTTATAGCACTTTATAATAATTTATTATAACTTAAGACACCCTTATATTTTTCCTTTGGCCGTCGGGTTGACAAAATAGGCCAAAGGTCTTCGATTGGAAAAGGGGACATTACAAGGTGACTCCCAATAAATCAGTATCCAAAGCATGTATTTAAATCGTAGATTTCAAGTCACACCACATCAAGGCATTAGACACCCATTTGTGCCCTGTTCAGTGAGGGCCACCAACCTTGTTTTAATTCAATCAAAAAATTTAAAGAAAAACATGACAAAATTGAATTAAAATATCCTAGGAGCATTTAGTCATGTCAGTTAGCTCCTTTCAATGCAATACCGATTTTTTAATCTGAGAAGCATCTTCTATTAATCATACGAAGTAAAATACATTGATAATCATACTTGTGGTGTTGGAAAAAGCAAGTGGAATGGGATCACACCCCAAGAGAAGACATCACATCACCTCGAAGGGTAATAAAGAGATTACAAAATCCTCTTAATAGACCAAAATATAGATTTAATTCTTTTTTTTTTACATTTAATTACTTTTAAATCCTTTACAATGATGGACTTTTTGCCCCTTAAGGCAAATCGTATTTTCCATTTTAGGGATTACAACTTATTTTTACTAAGCTAAATAAATTAATATAAGTGTTTTAATAATTATATTTTATTTTTTTTATAGCACTTTATAATAATTTATTATAACTTAAGACGATCCCTTATATTTTTCCTTTGGCCGTCGGGTTGACAAAATAGGCCAAAGGTCTTCGATTGGAAAAGGGGACATTACGGTGACTCCCAATAAATCTGGTATCCAAAGCATGTATGAAAGATTAGCACACCTGAGGATTAGACACCCATTTGTGCCCTAGAGTGAGGGGCCACCAACCTTTGTTTTAATCAATCAAAAAAATTTAAAGAAAAACATTAAATTGAATTAAAATATCCTGCACATTTTAGTCATGTAGTTAGCTCCTTTCAATGCAATACCTAAATTTTTAATTGAGAAGCATCTTTATAATCTTCTATTAATCATACAAGATAAAATACATCGATAATCATAGTCGTGTAAAAAGCAGGTGGAATGGGATCACACCCCAAGAGAAGACATCATCATACAAAAAAGCAGGTGGAATGGGATCCTCGAAGATCACATCGACCTCGAAGGGTCGAGAAAAGAGATTACAAAATCCTCTTAATAGACCAAAATTCTAATCAACGCCCTTCTCCCAGCTGAAGCAGCGGTGGAGGTGGTTTTGGCCACATGTCATGGCCTCAATGTGATATTTTGACAATATACTCCTCAAATTTCTTCAATCAGAAAGTGATATCAGGTGGCCTATTCAAATGTGCCAAAGGTCGCTTCAAAATGAATATGCATAAAAAGTAAGAACCTTTAAATATAAGTATATCCCAATCACCTAACTTGTGTCATTCCAATCTCAGTATTATTGTTTTGCTCTGATCCTTCAATATTTAACCTAAGGTTCCAAGTCATGCCAAGTCTCTAAAATGATAAACCATTTTCATGCAAGACAGGAACCATTATGCTTAGATAAAGTTCTGTTTAGTAAGTTTAATGTTAGAATAATCTGAATCCTGAAGATGCACATTTTTTTCTTCACATGAGAGGCAAGCTATCTCAAGGGCAGGAGATCTCTTTCAGATTGATTGTTGACAGTTGTGAATGAAATATCCAAATTCTGGAACTGCGAGGGAAGAACAAATACAGCCATTAGCAGCAAAACTAGCAACAGCACCTCTCAGCGTGATTATAAGGCTGATGGGTATTATTTTGTTATTCTTTTTTTCTTCTTTTTGGCATAAAAAGATAATATTGAAGCTTCGGTTATTTAAAAGAATAGTAGAGCTGTTTTGATGTATTCCCCTTGTTTCATATTCATCTCCCATGACAAAGGTTTAACTTTGAGGGAAAAACAATTTAATTTTATCGTATACATGGCAAAAACTGAATTGCATGGGTATCCACCATGTGTCGCAAATTTTTTATAACCACCCCTATGCTTCCTATTAAACACTGAGAAGAATTCAGGCCTATTGGCCTAAATATCATTATAAATGCCCATGTGATGAAGAGATATGCGTCCCCCACAAAAGTGAGGGAATGACATCTTAGCTGAATCCACTAAAAATATCCTAAGATATTGTGTTTGTTTGTCCTTCCCAAAATCATGTGAGCCAAAACAAAATGCACAATAGATAATAATAACATGCTAAACATAGGGAGTTTGTATCATGGAGAACTAACCTGCTAGGTAAGGATCCTATAGCATGGTTTATCCTTCCACCCAGCCCAGCTGTTATAGTGGGCTGCCCAAAACGAACAAATGGTGCCAACATACCAACTAAGGCAACATCAACAACAATGCCAACAAGAAGATCAGCAAGATAAAGCTCAAATTCTGACCAGAAGTCCTTTCCTCTCTTCTGAACTTCTGCAAATGTTGCGCAGCAAGAATCAATCATTATCTGCAATACAAAATGGAACAGCGGAGCAAAGATGATGAAATGCCATCAAATTTCAATATTATGTATGCACACAAATTATTAAATAGGATCACTTTACTGCTTATCAACAAGTAAAAAGAAGAACCTGTTGAGGAGTAGAGCTAGACCTCTGTGAAAACTTTAAATAGAAAACTTGGGTCCGCCAGCATGCGGTTACGTAAAAAAGAGCTTCCACGGATGGCTGCCCCTAGGGGCCATAAAGCTTCCTAAACAATGGAATCAAAAATAAAACTGAAAAGGGAAACAAACCATCTTATGCATGAAATAGGGGTAAAATAAGCATAAACACCACAAGCAAACAGTAAGCGAGGATGAATTTGACATTCATACATACCTGCAATTCCAGGTATCTGGAAAGAAGTAATTTGCGTAAGCCTATAGCCTTTGCAGCTTCAGCCATGTCAGATGGCAGAACAGCACCTCGAGACTTGGCCATCTTGAAAACTTCCTCTGCATTAAATATGGGTCCATATTCATTTTCATCCTTATTCCCTCATCGTCCCCTCCTCCACCTCCTCCACCTCTAAAATTCCCATTGTCATTGCCTCCAAAACAGTCTCCACCTGCTCCAATATCAGCATTTGAAACACTCTTAAAGTCCGATATAATGTCTCCATCACTTCGAATGCTTAACTTGGGTAGGCCTGAATCTCCTCCAACCATTTCAGTGGGAGCAGGTACAATTTTGGGATTTTCAACAGATTCAGAATCAAAATTTGTCTCACATTTAACCTGGTGGCACCACCTCTTTTCACCTGATGACATCCAACTCTGTTAAATGAAACTATTTGATGATTAAGACTAGACTTGACAGAATTCGTTTTTCTTCTATAGCTATCAAATCCCTTGATCCGAGCCGAAAAAGGCGTTTTATTTTTTTAAGATAAGGGCATTTGTCACTCCTTTCTTACAAAAATCCTGAGAATTACCTTGACTTGTAGAAACCAAAAATCCTCCCGCTTTCATGCGAGCACTTCGACCAGCATTAAAAAGACTCCTAGGCAGATTTGAAGGTTCAGAATATGAAATGACAGAAGATTGCTGATGAATTCCAGCTGAAATACCAGCCATTCTATTATCACTAGAGTTTGTGCCAATATTCCACAACCAACTTCTCAGCAAGGACCCAAAGTAGACAAATGAAAGCTACTGAAATGTCAGCAAATTTTATTAAGCAACTTCTGCTTCTGCCTTTTGAGACCAATGCCCGGATACTACTGAACTCAAACTTTGGCTTCTGCCTTGTGAAATCAATGCCCAGATACTACTGAAACTCAAAATTCTGCTTCTGACACACTTATTCCTATAAAACCACACCCAAAAAAATCACATTGATGATTTATAATTGAAGAATAATATCGTAACACAGTCAAAGAACAAGCATGAACATGTTAAAAAAATCACTCTGAAACCTCTCGAGTAAAAACTTCAAGAAACGTCTCCAAAATAAGATTTGTACTCTCTAAGGCAAATGAGATCAGCTCGAGCTCTAAAAGTGTGGAGCTTCCATGGCGAAGACACAAGTTCCAATCCCTAGGAGACCCGATAAAATTTTTACATTCCCTAATACACCGCATCAAACTTGCTGGGTGTAGCTTACACCAATGGACAAGGCCTTATGCAAGTCCCCTGGTAAATATTGACTGAAGAGAAACCATGGGCCCTAGCAAATAAGCTGAAGGTTACCTTATACAGGAGAATTTACCAAATAAACAAAGGGTTCGTACTCTCTAAGAAATGCACACCTTCAGTGCCTTCAGAACAGCATGCTTTCCTATTTTAAACTAATAGTAATAGCAATAAACCAAATACATAAAATAGCCACTCTGATGACTATAAAGCCACCAATATTGCTAAAATGAAAACAAAGGCTACTGATGACTCTCTAACAATATGATCAGAAATATTTCAGCTTTAAATATGAAGATACGCAACAGAAGCAGGATATTTTTCCTAAAACGGGACCCTAAGAGCTCTATCAAAAAAATAATCGATTATTCTACTTCTAATGCGAGAACAAACCGACTGAGATCCTCTAAGCCCTAAATAAAACCACTACATTAGCTCCAAAAACAAACACAGAGCAAAATGCCCACCATTTACTGCTTTAAAACCACAAGATAACGTACTTCCACACCAAAAAAAAATGCAATTTCAACTCACTAAAGGAACAGGAAAAGCTTAGTCTTTGAATATTATTCAAAGCTTAAACTCTGATCCCTCCTGAGCCACTATAAAACCCAGAAACAACTTACAAAAATCATAATGTACAGCTTAAAAGCGTTTAAAAACTTGAGAATGCTCAATCTTTACTGAACATTTCATAGATTCGACTCTGAAGCCTACAACACCATGAACGACAGCATTTTTCCAAGCCAAAAAACATTTGCAACAAAACAAAACTACCACATTTGAAAGTTAAAAAAAAAGGCATACAGTACAATGTGCGTCTGGTGAACGACAAACCTGAAACTGTTTGAGGATATGCCAAAACAGACGGAACGGCGAGAATATTAAACCCTTTTCAAAGCCTTCCTCTGTTATTTTTTCAATTGAATGGCTTTTCTACCGCAAAATCACTGTTGTTTTCGGCCTCGTGGAGTTTGGGCAAATATGGAACTAGGTAGTAATCCCACGCAAAGCGGCACAACCGGGGCAATGGAGACGTAGAAAATGATTCGACGAAGAACTTAAACTTACAAGGATTGAAATGAAAGATTTTAATAACGTCCACGAGACTGAAGAGTCTATGGGACCACAAAAATTGAGATTTTAATCATATTTCAGACTCCTTTCAATATCCGCTCTTCGGCTGTGAATCTTGAGGATGAACCCCGCGGTCGCTTGAAGCTTTGTTCCTTTGAAGAGTTCCTCTAGTCTGTCCACCTTCAAGTTGTTTTCATACTGAATACGAATATCATCATATGCTGAACACTCCATGACGAAATGCCATTCTGTCTCGACGACCCCTTTGCTGCAGAAAAGACAAATTCTCCTTTCCCAATCTTCCTTTGGAATAGTCCATCTACCAGTTTCGCATCGAAGATGATGCGATCCGGTCCTTAACTGAGCCACTAGAATCCTTGCTTTACCCCTGATATCGTGTCCCTAGATAAGCTTTTTCATCATGTTCCCCATTGGTATTGAATTCTCGATATAATGTGCTTTCTTTAAAATCGACCCATCCACATGGCAGTCCTGAACTTTTCTGTCACATAATTTTTTATTTCCCTGTTGCTGTTAGGACATTCTTGCAAGTTGATGTCCCATTTGTTCATCCATTTAAAATTCTGATTCATCCAAGTTTTCTTTCTGCGTTCCAAAGTATAGTCCACAACTATTTTGGGCCAGCGAAGATTGTCCATGCTTTCAACTTTTTTCAGATAGCTTATCATCCGAGATATTGCCGAAGCTTCCAACGAGAAAGTACCCGCTTCAGCCAACAAGATCTCATAAGGAACAGTTGATTTGACTTTAAGGGTGCTTGTGATTAGATGTTTCTGGATTCTCTCTATCTGTCTCCACCCGTGATTTGACATGCTACTTCCCCAAACTTCGCAGCCATAAAGAACCACCGGAGTGACCAACAGTCCAAAAAGGGTTTTCTTAGTTTTCCAGTCCCAAAGTTCAGCTTTCCTGCACCTGTTTTGAAGTAGGTAGGATGCTTTCCAACCTCCCTGTATCCTTTTTGCTTTACAAGTCTCCCAGCTAAGTTTGTGGTGAAAGTCAATCCCAAGATACTTGTATTCATTGACTATTTCCAAAGGGCTCCCTTCAAAAAGAAAGGTACCTTGTCTTTCCTTCCTTTTCAAGGAGAAAATCATGATTTTTGTTTTGCTAGTGTTCACTTGCATCCCGACTTCTTGGCAGTGAAAGAGCTCTAGCGCTTTTAGTTGTTCCCTCAAACCTTGAGCTGTTTTTGAAATTAGGATAAGGTCGTCAGCATAAAGAAGTAACTTCACCACGTAACTAGCTAACTGAATACCTCCTCCCTCAGTTTTGTTTAACCATTCTTCAAGCTTATCAATGTATAGCCCAAATAAGGTGGGAGAAAGAGGGCAACCTTGCTTGACACCGATGTCACTGCCGAAACACTCGGACATACCTTCTCTGGTTCTGATTTTAGCTCTGACCTGCTCATACAATTTATGAACTGCTGCTCTAAATTCATCCGGAATCCCAAGCTCCTCCATCCTGTCCCAAAGTTTCTTTCTGGGCACTGTGTCGAAAGCTTTCCTGAAATCAACAAAACAACAAAAAGCTTCTTCTCCTTGTGTGTCCCAAACCTTCTCAATCAAATGTCTGAGAGTAATACAATGGTCAATTGTTGAATGTTTAGGCCGAAAACCCGCTTGCCCTTTTGCTCTTTTATCCTCTCTTTCGGCCCAACTGCTGATTCTCCGTTCTATCATGCCTCCAAAGAGTTTACCAAGAAGAGGGTTGATCATAATGGTGCGATAATTGGACGGGTTATTAATGTCACCACTTTTAAATAGAGGGATGACAACGCTAGTCGTCCATTCTGTCGGAAAGCCATTCTGGTTGACATCATTGAATATTTTTCTGATGTGTGGCGTGAGGACCTCAACTCCCCATTTTAGAAATTCAGCCTGTAGACCATCGATGTCTTGAGCTTTACCACTTGCTAGATTCTTGATGCCCTGCCTGATGTCTTCTGTCGAGAAAAGCTTAATCGAAGTCTCGATTATGGGAGGAATATCTTTTTGTTGAGGACGCTCATAAAGGTTCCTTGCATATTCTAACCAATGCTCACCTGTGATATTATTTTCTATGTATTTTTTCTTTTGTTGTAGCTCCTTCCAAAAACCTTTGGGGTTGTGTTTTCCAAGAGAAATTAATTTTGTCCTTCTCTTGCACACATAGCTTTCTTTTTTGTGTTGTACCAATCTCTCATAAGTCTTTTTATTTTCTTTGTTCATCCCACTTTCTTTCAAAGCTCTCTTGGCAGCTTTACACTCTTCATCATACCATGGGTTTGTCGGAAAAGTATTTGCCGCTCCCTTTCTAGGTTTAGATCTCTTACAAACACTTAGAGCCTTTTGGATCAAGGATATCAACAGATTACTACGTATATAACCACTCATTCCCTTGTATGTCATGTTCTCTATATCCTTTCTCGTTATCTGAAATTGCTGCTTAAGGGAAGTCGCAACAAATATTTCTTGATTTTCTTTATTGAGAATGATTTTTCCCTGTTTTTGGAATGCCTTTTGCATGTGCTGAGCCTGATTCCTTTGTTGCTGATTGAAGACGGTCCCAAGCTTTATCAAGAGAGGACTATGATCTGATTTTAATTCGATAGGACAATCTCCGATTTCAAACTCAAGTATCGTGGAGATAAAACTTTGAGAACAAATTACATAGTCTACAACACTTTGACCATTGTATGTTTTACAAGTAATATTGCCTGATCTGGGCCAAGCCCTCATGCCATTGCAAATAACCATGTTGTATAAGCTACATAAGCCTAGAAGCTCAACTCCAAAATGTGACACCCCTCCACTACCGTCTTGAGATAATCTTTCCCAAAGCTTGTTCTCTTCTTCTTTAAGCCACAACGGATTGTCTTCACCTCCTTCCAAGCTAGTCAACTGAAGAGATTGGTTATTTGCAGTCCTCGCATTGAAATCACCCAATAGAATTATTTCTCCAGATGCACTGAAAATAGAAATGTCTTTTTTTATTGAAGCGTATGGGTCTTCGCTATCCAGATTTCTTCTCTTATATGTCTTTGAACCTTTTTCTGTGCAAAGTAGTTGCTCGAATAAAGGGAAGGGTGGAATTGTTGTCTTATCTTCTCGTTATTTTCAGCCATGGTGGTAATGTATTGCTTATTTGGATCTTCTTTTTCCACTTTGACAGATCCGTGGATTGAAATATTGGAGATACACTTGTGACACAAATGGACGAGTGTCATATATGTAAATTATTACATGGAGAAAGGGGGTGTGGTGGACAAATTGTTGAGGCAACCCACTTTGAAGATATATTTGAAGCGAGGGCCCTCTCTATCATACTTACTGATGTCGATAGTTGGTTTTGCAATTTCAACCTATTAACGATCATCCTTGGCGGATTGGACCGTCAGAGTCATGGGAAACCTTAGGTTAGTGGGACGTGCGCCCTAAGGAGACCTCCATATTTTAAAGAAGTTGGTTCTTCTCTGGTGCGAGATGAGGGTTAGAAAAGTGAAACAAAACATGAAATTTAATGGGGCGATGCCGAACAAGCCTTCTAAGAGATCAATCGAGAATGCAACTGTCTGAAAAAGGAAAAATGAACGACTGAAAAGGGTGGACGAAATTGCACCACATGCCAAAGAAGATCACACAGAACACTACCTCAAACTACTTAAGCACAACTTCAAAGATAGTAACAACATTGTAGAGATGCACAGTTTCTACATGAAAATAAAGGCGATAGAGACAACAAAGATATGTAAAGAATTGAACAAAATGCACATGGCATACATATTATTTATGCACATTATTAGAAAAGAGTCAAGATTGTTGTAACAAAACCCAAGAAGAAGGCTAGAGCTCAGACCCCGCCTTTACAAAAGAGGAACTCGAGACACAGTAAGAAAATTGACTAACTCTATCTCGATGCCTTTCTATCTATCTTGATTACAATATATATAGGAGGAGGGGGAGGAGATAAGAAGCCATCCTTTACTTCTTTCCAACTATTTTTAATTATGATAAATGGAGCAAAGTGACAAGAACATATTTTTTGAGATCTTTCTCACACTTTCCCATTATCTCCCTTTCTAAAGAGTGAGAGCCATGCCTATTTAATGCATCTTTAACTATCCTGTCAACCAACTCTTTTGAGATGGACTCGCCTTTTGAGGAACATCCCTTCGGCTCTTTATTACATAACCAGATCTTTCGATCCTTGTGCATTGGTTCCTGGGCTCATGATTCAAGCGCGTATTTTGTCATTCTACTGGAACAACCCTTTGAATGCAGGTGAATAACTTGAGTATTCATAGGTTAGCACTCTTCACATGGGACTACACATTAACTTCGTTACTGAAGTGACAAGCCAAATGACCCTTTACTTCCGATCTTTTGAAAAAGTCTTGAGCATTTAAATCTTGTAGATAAGTCTCATAATCACTCATACGTGATACATGGCTTATCACCTTTTGTGACTTGCTTCAACACGGAGTCCATTTGTTGCAAGATCCACGTGGGAGGCCCACACATCCTTAAGATTTTGCTTTTCTTTAGGGTTTTGGGAATGCGTTGTGCCGACACTTGGCATCGTCCTACGAGCACGTCGTTTCGTTCCTTTAGGAAAGTAAAGGATCCCATTGCATATAATATCAAAACCCCTTTTCGGGTGGGACCTTTGTAGTTAGCTCCACGTGGAAACCCCGCGGGATTCTGAGACTTTACTCCCTCCTTTGACTCTTGAAGTTGCGTCGATTGGACACTTGGCATCATTTGTGAGCCTGATGCTTTCTTTGTGATTTGGCTAAGTCTTTTCTATTAGCGAAGAATTGACTCCGAATGGGCTTTGAAAATGTAGGGATCCTCCTTTTGCGGAATTTAGATAATGATCGATGACTCACTGGGACCATTAGCCTAAATGGAAAGAACCCACAATCTCCTCGCTATCAATTTGGTCTAGAACTGTGCCTTAAAGCCGCTTCGAACCTAGGTTCGTAGCACTTTTGGATGTTGTAGAGCCTCCGTAGTTGTTGGATGATCCTTACACCTTCCTACTCTCATAATAAAAACTTTGTAATTTATTTTTGTGAGAGTAGAAAATTGAAAAAAAAGCCAACAGTAATCCCCGACTAATTTTAGTTGCTTTGCATTTGTTCGAAGTGAAGCTTACAACCACCTCGACATAAAAATTGAATCCTCCCGCTGAGCGAGTCTTCTTATGGAATCTGGTGCCTCTTAATGGAGTAATATAAGTGCGGGCCTATACAAAAGACAAAACATACATGCCTCAAATGATTCATGCAGAGTGTGCACAAGCACTTATTTTGTTGAAAGCAATCTACTCCTACTCCTAATCTAATTGGATTGGTAAAAGCTAAACAAAACCCAAAACAGCAGGAAAAATAGCTTCCTTTTCTTATAAAGTGAGGCCATACAATTAATTTAGCTATAGATATGGCCTGTAATAAGAGTGAAAATTACCTTTCACTCTTCCACCCGTGGTATCAGCAATGAATAGAATGAATACCTCTTTGAGATGTTCATCTTTTGGTTGGAGGTGTTGTAGCTGACCCTCGGGGTCTTGAAAATTATCCTCATGCCCTGAAGTGAGCATGACTAGTATTGAAGTTTTCCTTGGTCTTGAGGAGGACCATTCTCTGGTGGGAGTTGATCTGACTCTCTATTCCTGCCCATTGTTCTAGATTGCATCTTTTGGAACGAGGCTTTCTTGCAAGATTCTCTGAAGGGTGTCATCCCTATCCTTTCCCTCCTTGTTTTTAGCATCTTTTTGTGAATCTAGGCTCTTCGATTGAAAGAAAAAATATTTCAATAATAATTTTCTCTAGAGCCCTTGGACTAGTCCTAGGGGAGCTGCGTGAGTGGAAGGTTGCCTTCATTGTGGGGTTGATGAAGTGGCGAAGGTTGTTATTTCCATAGGCCCTTCTTCATCGAGGCATCCCCCAAATCGATAAGCACTCGAGCTTATCTTCTTCCTCCTCTGTCAAAGCTTTACACTTTTGTATGATGGTTTTTGAGTATGTAAATTTTCCATCATGTGTGGCTTCATCTTGCAATATGAAGCCCATTGACCAAAACTTTTCCAGGGGAGCTACTTTGTGGGGAGGACAAACAGAGGCAACGTCTGCAGCTTCTCTATCTGCTCAGCTTGTGATACAAACCTCCTGAGTTCGTATCACTTCTCACCATATGCTCCTCTTCTTTTGGATTTGGAGCCATTGTTTTTCTGGTGTGAGGGGTATAGCTGCTCGAAGAAAGGGGAAGGGTGGAATGGGTGGCTTGGAGATGAAGAAGGGAACGATCCCTTGGTGGTAATGAAGTCATGATTACACGACTCCATAGGATGAAGAGAAATGGAAGATGTGGAAAGAAAGATGAATGGAAATGGATGAGAGGGAGGTTTGTGAGCCTTTGTAATGATTTGTCTAGACCATGTGGAGTCGTTGGATGTGCTCCATAACTATCTTCATTGAAGTTTGAACTTTATCAGGAACATACCAAGTTGATGCAATGATAAAATACCACTCTGAGTCATCCCACCGGGCATGCCAGGAAACTATTGATGATCATCCTTGGCATATTAGACTATCAAAGTCATGGGAAACCTTAGGTTAGTGGGACATGCACCCTAAGGAGACCTCCAAATTTTAAAGAAGTTGGTTCTTCTCTGCAATGCGAGATGAGGGTTAGAAAAGTGAAACAAAACATGAAATTTAATTTAAAGGGCGATGTCGAACAAGCCTTCTAAGAGATCAATCGAGAACGCAAAAAAGGGAAATTGTGAACGACTGAAAAGGGTGGAACAAATTACACCACGAGGCGTAGAAGATCACACGTAACACTACCTCAAACTACTTAAGCACAACTTCAAATATAGTAACAACATGTAGAGATGCACAATTTCTACGTGAAAATAAAGGTGATCAGAGACAACAAAGATATGTAAAGGATGAACAAAATGCACCACAGGGCATATATATTACTCTAAGAATTGTGCACAGTATTACATTAGAAAAGAGGCAAGATTGTTGTTACAAAACCCAGGAAGAAGGCTAGAGCTCCAAACCCCTACCTTTACGTAAGAGGAACTAAGACAGAGAAGAAAAAACTGACTAACTCTATGTGATGTCTTTCTATCTATCTTGATTAAAATATATATAGGAGGAGGGAGAGGAGATAAGAAGCCATCCTTTACTCCTTTTCAACTGTTTTTAATTATGATAAATGGAGTGAAGTGACAGGAACAAATTTTTCGAGATCTTTCTCACACTTTCCCATTATCTGCCCTTTCTAAAGAGTGAGAGCCATGCCTATTTAATGCATCTTTAACTATCATGTCAACCGACTCTTTTGAGATGGACTCACCTTTTGAGGAACATCCCTTCGGCTCTTTATACATAACCAGATATTCGATCCTCTTGTGCATTGATTCCCGGGCTCATGATTCAAGCGCCGTATTTTCTCATTTACTTGGAACGACCCTTTGAATGCAAGTGAATAACTTGAGTATTCAGGTTAGCACTCTTCACACGGGACTACGCATTAACTTTGTTACTGAAGTGACAAGCCAAATGACCCTTTACTTCCGATCTTTTGAAAAATTCCTAAGCATTTAAATCTTACAAATAAGTCTCATAATCACTCATACGTGATACATGGCTTGTCACCTTTTATGACCTACTTCGAACCTAGAGTCCATTTGTTACAAGATCCACGTGGGAGGCCCGTGCATCCTTAAGATTTCTACTTCTCTTTAGGGTTTTGGGAATGCGTTGTGCCGACACTTGGCATCATCCGTGAGCACGCCGTTTCATTCCTTTAGGCAAGTAAAGGACCCCGTTGCATATAATTTCAAAACCCCTTTTCGGGTGGGACCTTTGTAGTTAGCTCCACGTGGAAACCCCATGGGATTCCAAGACTTAACTCCCTCCTTTGACTCTTGAAGTTGCATCGGTTGGACACTTGGCATCATTCGCAAGCCTGATGCTTTCTTTGTGATTTGGCTAAGTATTTTCTATTGGCAAAGATTCGACTCGAATGGGCTTCGAAAATGCAGGGATCCTCCTAGCTGTGGAATTTAGATAACACAACCCTTTGGATAGTGAGAGTACCTAGAATGGCGGGGAATTTGGTTGTGGGGGACGGAGGAGCCTATTCATATGTCGGTATAAAATGGAGAAGGTTAGATATCGATGTAATTGCGAGTTAAACTTGGGGTTGAGCCACACAAAGCTTCTTCTCAAGGTTCCCTCCTTCAATTGCTTGTGTTGAGGATATTTTAGAGATCGGAACATGTGAAGTGCACTTGGCATTCTATATCGAGTCATTGCAGTAATTAAATTTGATAACAACAAAACAAGGCAAGTGAGGCAACTTTTGTGCTATCTTTAAAGGCCATTATATAAGGCCAATGTATACACTTGCACATGCAACAACATGCATCAACCACTAGATTTTTCCTTGTGGATGTGTATTTGACACCGCCTCCTCAACATTGCAAGTTCTTAACACTATTATATTAACCCGTTCTATATTGAGCGAATTGATTTTGTCGCATTCATGCTTTTGCACATGTCTATCACTTAGATGGGCTGGATGTTGTGGATGAGGGAGCAATGGAAATGATCCAATATATTAACTATCCAAAGGTGAACATTGAGGAGGGTGAGTGCTCGTCTAAGGGCAAACATGACCTCCCACGTCAAAGGGGCAAGCCTAAAATTGATTACGCGGAGGCCAAACCAAGTTTGATGTTTCCTATGCTCAAGTGTTGGCTCCATGTCATTACATCATGCCACAATGTTTGCGTCTTTCTTGATGACTTAAACATCATGTTGGAGTCATCCCAATCTATGCAGACATGTTGTTGCATTTGAATACTCGAAAAGTTTTCTTATAATTGTAAAAAGGTTTGTAAAACCCATTTCACTCAAATCCTTGATCTAACATGCAAAGGGTCCACGTGGGGATGATGGGAGAATACTTGGCTATATATTGGAAGCTCGAAGAGTTGGCTATATATTGGAAGCTCGAAGAGAGAAACGTAATTGTCGAAAATGAAGTGTAAACACCTCCATGTGGCATAAACATATCCAAATAAGTAGTGAGTCGGGAAAGATAACAAATTTTGTAGTCCAATGTGGAAGGAGGGATGTGAGACCCTATCCTAAATGATAAGCTCTCTAAAATTGTTCATGAGAGAGCCTTAATAATGAACACCACATTCGATAGAAGATAATGACACGTACTAGTTGTGGACATTTAAATAAGAAAGGAACTTCTGTTTTTGACAAGGTTCTAGCTAGGTACACACTTGTACTCACTCTTGTGTACCTTCCATGCACCACATGTATTTTAAATTTCAAAGTTTGATGATTGTGCGAGAGGGGTGCATTTATCTTGTCTTATGTTCTAATAGCCAACGAGTAGATAATACACATACTAAGACTATGTAAGTTGGTGGAGTGGCAGGCTTTGCTTCCCATGACTTATTTTTCCTTCAAAACATTAGATGTAGGCTTGTTGTTGTGATAGATGGTCAAAGCACATGTTGTGAGAAGAATTAGCGGGTCTAAGAGAACCAAATCTACATGACGACACCGATATGGTCGTATAAGAAATGACTAAATAAGTCAAATTTTTCTCGATATTTGTTCCTTGTTATATTTTTCTCACATTAGTCTTGTTTGGAAAAATGATAGTTGTCCCAAATGGGAGGACGGTGGTGTAATTGAAAAGGGTCGAATGGAATCACGTAACAAAACAATATGAAGTGGATACATTGTCTCACAAGATAGATGGAGGACCTCAAATAAATCCATGTGATGCTTCGAATGATCTCACCAACATTCCCACCAGAAAACATAATTGTTCACACAATGCATAGGCCTATGAGAGGAGGAAACACGATTTCAAAATGTTTAGGCCAATCCCAAATATGAGCTCTTCGTAGGATACAAAGGGACTACAATGACATGTACCTAAAGGGGTAAGCCTCGGGTCATTGACCTTGACATCTACATTCTCCCTAGCCTCGGAGGCTTTACAACAATGCATGATCCTAACACATAAGACAACACAATTTTAAAATGTCTAACCCAATCCTAAATCCAAGCTCTTAGTTGGTTATCGAAGAACCCCGATGACCTATTCTTAAGGGTGAAACCTCAAGCCATTGACCCTAACATCCACATTCTATTTGATATCAACGGCTTTGCAAAGTCTCCTTCACCATCGCATGCAGATAGGAATCTTGCATATGTTCAAGCGCATCATGCTTTCGCTTTTACCCATCATTTTTGTCATCTCATAAATCAATGTCCAACTAATCTTCTTTGTTAAGAGATAACATATCATTAACAAAATCAATTAGTGTTGTCGTTGGAGATGTGGATGTATAAGGCATTATATCGGTGCTCATGCGCAAAGTATATACCATGTTTTCGCTTGGGTTTACCTTCCACACTTACATTATTAGAACACATAACAATGTGATTGGAACTTGTGGGGTTAACACACCGGTTGTACATATAATATATCAGATCCAAGCATACATTCAAATAAAATCGGATATTCTACCAGAAGAAATATACAAAACAAGAGATATAAATCAACACCAGATTTAATGTGGTTCACCCAGTGTGGGCTACGTCCACCAAGAAACAAGCCAATCTATTATCCAAAGCTTTGATAAGATATACAATTGAAGATTTACAATCTTCCACACCTCTCATATGTATAATACTTTCTTTCCCTCAATATTTTGCTTCTTCTCCAAGAATTCTCTCTCTCACAATTATTCTCACAATAATCATCAACTTTTGCAAGTTCTTCTTAATTCTTACTTCTAAACCCTAGCTTTCATGCTTATATAGGTGTATACAAACTTAGGGCACTTAGCCATGCAATTACAATCAATAGATTTGTTTTAATACTAAAAATAGATCTAATTCCCGAGAGTTAAATAAAAACTCCCGCACAGGTAACCGATGTTGGTTCCTCCTTACGATCGATGCGGTCGTAGGTTACCGATGTTGGTCCCTCCATAACCGATGATGGTTACTATGTTTTCCAGCAAGTTTCATATTACATGCTAATCCAAAGTAATTGAGCTCCACAACTCAACAATCTCCCACTTGGAGATTAATTACTGCACCATACATGTACAACATCATTCTTGGATCCTTCCTTAGCTTTGTTTCTTCCTCTTCAAGTCTCAAACTTGAAGACCAATAGAAGTGGAGTGTAGCTCCAACTTCTCCTTTGCTAATGGATTCGTTAGCATATCCGTAGGGTTCTCACTCGTATGAATCTTTTCTAGATTCAATTGCCCATCCTCCAATACCTATCGTATGAAGTGATACCTCAATTGAATGTATTTCGTTCTCGAATGAAACATTGAGTTCTTTGTCAAATAAATTGCACTCATTGTCATTTGAACAATTTGTAATCATCTTGCTCCTTTCCCAACTCTTCCATGAACCTACTCATCCATATCATCTCCTTACTAGCCTCTGTAGCTGCAACATACTTTGCCTCTATAGTAGACAAAGCATGAGACAAAGCCACAACCTTCTCGCAATCTTGAAATCTAGCTAGCTGTGTCCCACCTACGTGAAAATATATATAGTAGTGCTCCTCCTACCATCCAAATCTCCATCCATAACTGAATCAACATAGCCACATAATGAAATATCGAACCTCCATAACATAAATTCATGCTAGATGTCCCTTTCAAATACTTGAGTATCCATTGGACCGCTTTCAATGCTCTTTACTGGATTAGCCATATATCTACTCAAAACTCCCACTTTGCATGTGCGTGATGTCCGGTCTTGTACAAACCATATCATACACGAGACTCCCAACCTGCTTTGAAGCATATGGCACTCATGTCATGTATTTTACCTCCTCGTGTGATGAAGGACACTGAGATCTTTGCTCAATTTGAAGTGTCCAACCATAGGTGTACTAACGGAGTTTTGCATTCTACATCTTGAACCTTTCTAGCTGTTAGGATTTAATATCGTAGTGCTCACATATTTGAGCAAATATATATTTGTGATTATTATTATTAAATGTGTAATGTGTAAACCAGTATATGGTTGGATTGTTATAGATTTGTTATTATAAACAAATCATAACAATATTCTTGTTTTGTGGTCACGTAGAATAGGAGTGTTGTTGAGCAACCTCCATATTTATAGGAAAGCTTACTCCTATATATATATTATTCTGAATGTATGAAAGAACTGAAGAAGCCGAATACAATATTAGACAATTATTTTCCTGTGTATCAATATTGTTGTACCAATATTTGGTATCAGAGCGACTCTGTCTTGTCCCTGTGATGGAAGAATAGATCGTATTGAGGGGCGACTATTATTCACTACAGCTCCATATTATGCTTCCCATTTTGTCCTGAGTATTATTTATTTACCTGGAGATGGACGCGTGCTGTACATAAGGAGAGGGCGTTCAGCTGTTTGCATTAAATTTGAGTGCAGTTCGGATCTAAAATCACGGATCTCTCTCCCAACTGGCGTTGTTTTTGGGATCTCTCGTATTCATCATTGTGCTGACGCCGATTGTATCTTAGTTTGGTTTGTGGTAAGTCATGCAACTTCTAATTATCTGCAACAAAAAAACGGATCCTAGTCATCGCATGAATTTTTATTAAAAACGATTTGAATACATGAGCACGTGTATATCTTCTCTCAGATCTAAGCATGATATTTACTACAGCCAATACAGAGGTTTAAGCAAAATTCTCAGCATGAAAATGCGTGGTTATTATTAGTGCATGCATGAATAAAGAAATTTTGGTTTGGAGATATGTATTTTAAAGCCCATCATCTGCTAGCTTATATCGGTGAGTCGGTTATCTGCCAAGTATCTCTGCTAGTATAAAGATTTTATTATCGTCTAGTTCAAAGTTTTCCAATTTTGTGGAATTTCAAAATGGAAAAAATAAATGTAATTGAAAGATTTGATGGTAAAGACTTCCACACGTGGCAAGTAAGAACCCAATTACAATTGATTGATAAAGACTTATGGGACATTGTCGAAGGAAAAATTAAAAAACCGAATGATGCAGATGAAGCAGTGAAATGGGAAAGTAAGGATCGGAAAGCAATAGCAATTATCGGTCTTGGTCTATCCGATGCATATTTGCATCATATTGATCTAACCAAGTCATCTAATAATATTTGGGTGACATTGAACAAATTATTTGGATCTCAAGCAGGTAGTGCAGCAATGGCGCTGAAGCAAAAACTTTTTGGGCTAAAGATGGGTGAAAATGACAATATGGTTCAACATATCAGTAAGTTTCGATCCATTTTAAATCAATTAGCAGGAATAAAAGCAGAGGTAGATGGAGAAGATGCTAAAGCAATCTTACTAAATAGTTTGCCAAAAGAATATTCAAGTATTGTTTTTACTCTTAGTAAGATCAATCCTAGTTTGGAAAATTTAATTTCCTCTTTGCTTGATGAGGAAGAAAAAAACAAAAGGTCTGTACCAGAAGAAGAAAGTGTCATGGTTGCAAACAATAAATCATCATTCTATAAAGGTAAAAAAAAGTTTGTATCGTCAAAGACACGTCTTTTGTGTCATTACTGTAAACAACCAGGACATGGTTTTGTGAATTGTAAGAAAAGAGCTCAAGATCTCTTAGATGATAAGTTGGAACAAAAGGCTTTAGCTGCTGAAGAAGATTGGGATGATTATTCTAATCCTGCAAGTGACAATGAACCTATCAATTATTCAAGTGATGAAGATTATCTGTTTTGATATCCTCATATTGGAGGATGGAGGCAACGGAGGCAGGAGGACAATCAGCGTCCTCGAGTTCGTCACTACCTCAGAGGCCGCAAACTGCTTTAGTGACATCTTGGTGTTTTGTGTGATGAATAAGAACGAGATGAGCATCCTGTTCTCGTGCGATGCTACGGTGCTTGTGTGTCCCCCATGATGATAAATTGTACCATTGATATTATTGCGGGAAGTGTTCTTTATCGATCGATTTGATGGTTGATGTGAATTGGTTGAACGGTCCCAATTCATGTATTCATCTAATAGGTTGAACGGTCCCTGGATGATGTAGTTCCCACAGTCAGTGTTGAGGATCGAGACCATGTGCAAGCTACGGAGCGGCATGCTGCTTAGTTGAAGATGGTGTTTTCCCCGTGTTCGCACTAAGGGGGGGAATGTTAGGATTTAATATCGTAGTGCTCACATATTTGAGCAAATATATATTTGTGATTATTATTATTAAATGTGTAATGTGTAAACAATATATGGTTGGATTGTTATAGATTTGTTATTATAAACAAATCATAACAATATTCTTGTTTTGTGGTCACGTAGAATAGGAGTGTTGTTGAGCAACCTCCATATTTATAGGAAAGCTTACTCCTATATATATTATTACAATGTATGAAAGAGAATGAAGAAGCCGAATACAATATTAGTCAATTAATTGTTCTGTGTATCAATATTCTTTGTACCAATACTAACACCATGTAGATATAATCCTCCCGAGAGAAATGCAATTTCTTGTTCTTCTGTCTCTGTGTATTTGCATCTTAAGGATTCTTTTTTAGATCCTAAATCCTTCGTAGCAAATGTTTGAGCTAGCTTTCCTTAAGCTCACCAATGTCCTGCATACTAGATCTTTAATAAGCATATCATCCACATATAGTAAAAAAATATAGCTCTCATTTTCAAGCTTCTTGAAATAAACAAAATGGTCGATTCACATCTCAAGTAGCGATGCTCATGCATAAATCTATCAAACCTCATGTACCATTGCCTTGGAGCTTGCTTGAGCCCATATATGCTCTTTTTCAACCTCCGCACACTAATTTCTCCTTACCCTTGACTTCATACCCAAGCGGTTTCTTTGCATATAAATCTCTTCATTCAAATCACCATGAAGGAAAGTTGTCTTCACATCTAGTTTCTCTAAATGAAAATCTTCTCGCAACTAAACTCAATACGAGGTATGAATAGAATTCATCTTTACAACAAGAGAAAATATTTCACCAAAGTCAATACCTACTTTGTGCAAATCCCTTTACTACAAGTCTTGCCTTGTACCTTTCTCATCCACCCTCTTCTTCCTTGATCCTGTAAACCCACTTGTTACTGCTGCAATGTCCTCTTACTCTTTGGAAAATTAACCAAATCCCAAGTCTGGTTCTATTCCAAGGAGTCCATCTCCTCATCCATGCCATGCTCCCACTAGACGTGGGTCTTATCTTGCATTGCTTCTTAAAAAAAATTGGTTCACCATTATCAGTCAATAATAAATAAGATAGATAAGGTGTAAATCTTTCTGGAGGTTTACTTACCCTTTGTGACCTTCTCATAGGAGTTTGGGGTACTGAGAGGCTCATTTTGGACCTCCTAGACATTTGTATCCAAATATGTCTAGATTTGTGACGCGGTCACCTGTAACGGCGTCGGTTACTAAGCGATGTCGGTTTGACTCTTCTCTAATCGATACATTCACGTGAGTGGCGGTAAAGTCATGGGTCAACCAATGCCAAGTTCTTATGTAACCTTGTCAGTATTACTTTTAAATCCGAGAGTTCATTTTCATTCACAAACTTCTCAACTAGTTCGATCCTTGAGTACCAAAATTTGATCTCGTATACATTCTATTTTCATTTCATTCAATATCACAACTCCTAATAATTTTATAATTTTTAAATCGAAAAATGGAATCCGAAATCACTAGATCCATAACCAATGAAAGTGCATCTCTTGAATTTTGCATCCAACTTCTTCTTATTTTCCTTATCAATATGCATAAAAGCTTACGAACCAACCAAAACTTTAAGAAAATAAAGATCGCCTCTTTCACGGTCCAAGCTTCCTCTCTGGTATTCCTCCATCTAGTGAACTTGAAGGCCCACGGTTAATTAAATAAACCTTTCTATCAATGCATTCGCCCCTTAAAACTATAAAGGCAATCCAAAATGTATCCTCATACTTCTAGCACATTTCATGATTGTCTTGTTCATTCTCTTAAGACAACACCATTCTCCCTATGGTGTTCTTGGAACCATTCTTTCTCTACGTATCACATTCACTCTTGAACAATAATCATTGAAAGTCTTGCTTACAATATTCACCACCATTATCGGATCTAAGGCACTTTAACTTTGAATTTCTTAACAAGGGCTCTCCATCTTTTAAAAGTCTCAAAAATATCAGATTTATGTTTAATACAATAAACTCATACCTTTCTTGTAACATCACCAAGAAAGTAACATAATAGTGGGATCCACCATGAGAAGCTACCTAAGCTGGTCCTCACACATCCGAGTGTACAAGCTCCGATTTTCTGCTCCTTTTTAGCTGCCCAAATTTGAGAAATCTCACTCTCTTTTGCTTTCCAAAGACACAATGCTCACAAAAATCAAGATATAAATCTTTCTAATCTAATAACTTACCCTTAGCCTTTAAGATCTGCATTCCAAGCATACATTCAAGATATAAAATTTGAAGTCCTGGGGATTGTGTTGATAATTTTCTTCATCATATGTGTATAGTAAGGAACACATAGAGTAGAAGCCACAAAGAACTACACACCACAAAAGGTTACAAAATACATGAACCATTAAAATTTCACCGACCATTGGGAGAATCTACAGAAAAGAAAGATCCAGTGGGATATCGAAGAAAGTCTTAGACCATTGTAAATCCACCGAACATTGCAAAATTTGTCTAAGAATGAAGGAAACCATTAAACAAAGGGAAATCCACACAATGAAGATGGAGACCAAAATCAAAGATGCAAAGTCACTATAAAAAGGGTGATTGTTGGGTATTATGGATTACATACTTATTGTAAATCATTGTAATAGAGATAGGGAGACATGGAAAATACATGAGATAGAAAAGGATAAAAGGGATAGGAAAAGAGAAATAGAGAATAGATGGTAGACTAGAAGAAAGGTATGTGAGAATGGAAGTTAAAGATAATTGGAATTGGAATGAATTATGGAAGATCAATATAAAGACTATCTTTTACTTAATATGGTTAATTTTATGATTCTATGTTGATGTTTACTATTGTGATCTATTTAAAATACCTATTCTCCGACATATCCATTCTTAAGGAATGAACTACTTAACCTCACGATAGTGTTGAGGCTTAAGGTCAACATGAAAACTAAGCAAACACTACACAAAAAAGCCGATGCAAACATCGAGAGAGGTAAGGAGACAATCAACACAACATAGAGGGAATATATTATCCACATCAACAATTGTATTGATCAACGAAATATATAGAGTTTTATATTAGCACAATCAAAGGCCTCATTTCATTTACACAAGCGTAATTAGAGGCTATACGCACTCAATAAGCTTTAGTACTTAAAAGATCGAGTAAATTTACTTCTAGGGAAAGGATCATTTATAATTTCAAAACAAGTTACATTTATAGAGAAAGGAAAGAAGAGAGGGGATCATAAGATTCTCTAGGATACTACTTTTCATGTTTATCTCCTTGGGAGGATATGGAAGCTTTTAAATATGACACAGATGAAAAAATTCACCCAAAACTACCTCTGGGAGCATATTCCAAATAATTATGATCCATAACTCTATAGGTTCCTTGATGCATAAGGAAAATAATATATTTTGTTTGAGGATAAGCTTTGAGAAAGGATCAACGAGAGAAAAAGATCGGGATATAAGATGAAGATCAAGCTACCCATTGTCCAAAAGCTGTCATGATTACATGTTAGACCATTAAAAATAGCTCATTCTTAACCAATAACCAATTTAACCTCCTCTAATGCATCTGGGTGGGACAATAAGGTTATAATAGCTTAAAACATCATCTAGAAGGAGAAATATGTTTTTGAAATAATATGTAACTGATTTGGATCCTATTTGATCATGATTTTAACAACTAGAAAACTAAAAAAACTCAGTCATAAAATTCTCCTTTGTCTCCTCACCAAATTATTTAAAATGGTGTTCTAATTGTAACTATAATTACGTTCTAAATGAGATTAGTCCCATGTCAAATGGAGATCTAGATCAAATTATATGAGAAAAACCCATTCCTACATTCATTCACTACTAAAAATAGCCGTGACCTCCCGAGCTTAAAAATGCACTAGACGAGGCTATAAAATTTAACCTAGTAATAAAAATACTATATTGGGTAACCAATTTATACCACGTTTCCACCTTCCCACATGTCTTAATATCTAAAATTCAATGTCTCGGGGTTTATAAATCTTTTCCCACCTATCTTTAACCTATTGAAAAATAACGACTGTGATTAGTACATGTGGACCAATAATGGTTATTTTTGTTCACGGGGTCACTAATCTCCTTGGGCTCATGTTGTTCAATCTTCATGACCAATCACTAGCCTTTAGGTTCTCGGGGTCACTAAAACTTAGATTCTTTCACATTTATCTAGTTCAAACCCCGATTTAATGAAATTTCAATCTAAGATAAGGACACTGTTGATCGAGATAAATATAACTATATTCAAACAAGATCAAGCAAAGGAAATATAAGTAAAAGTGATAGATACTAAGCTTATATTTATAGGTATGAAACTATTATGGACTTGATAATAATATGAAGGGAGGGATTTTAGGTTGTGTAAGCTCTGTGTTTAGAACTCTAATATATAAACTAACATGATAAAATCACCTAGAATGGGACAAGTTCGCCTAGTCTGGAATGTGTCTAATATGGGCACTAGTGTTTGTGGAGTGGCTCAAGATTTGGTTCTTTCTATGTCACTTAGTGTTACTCCTTGTTCATTGTAGACCACATCATCTTCATTGTGTCACATATGTACCTAAAAAATAAACCCTAGCTACCTACACAATACTCAAGCGCACATCAAATGAAAAATATGCATATGCTTGAGTCGAGACTAACCTCGGCAGTCACCCCAATGTGATTGTCACTGAGTGCTACACTACATTTCAAACTCAATGTAGTTCTAGTGTGTGTGTGTGTGTGTGTGTGTGTGTGTGTGTGTGAGAGAGAGAGAGAGAGAGAGAGAGAGAGAGAGAGAGAGAGAGAGAGAGCTAGGATGCCTTAGTGCTAGTTACACAAAGAATATTGAGATAGAACTAATTTTTTCCAATATATATGTGTGGTATGGAATTCAAAATAAAACCCTCCTATGTAATGAAGTATGCAGTCCTTGATGTAGTAGATAGAAAATATTAGCTCTTTGTAATAATATGTACCTCTTGAATACTTTCCCCTTTTATTGAGGTTAAATAAGACACACACACACACACACGATTCCTTTACTTAAGTTTTGTTATTAACAAGTGAAAGGAAAACCAAGGGTGCTAAAATAAGACAAGAGATACGTAACATTCAAAAGACTAAGAAAAGAGATAAAGAGGACATAGGTTCCCAGAGGGGATGATAATGTCCACTGCTCCTACCATTAATGGGTGGTCTTGTACAAGATACTCAAAAAGGTAAACAATGAAATAAGAGCTGAGAAAGATGTCGGCTAGTATGTAAAACTACAAGTTTCAAGCCAAAAATAGTAAGCAATAAAGATGAAAAAGATAAAATTAATGTCAAAGAAAAGTGAAAGGGGTGTCAATAACTAGTTCTTCCACTTAAGAATCATGCATATAAATGAAGTATTTAGAGGCTAGATGTATATAATAATTGTGTGATTTAATGACTACAACCCAGAGAGTGTAGATTCATTGTCATTGGTCGACATGTATTAATGCCTTTTGCTTGAGTTCACGAATTCATGGGTCATGCCTTAGAAATTTTCTTGGACCGCTCAAGGCTAGGGATTACACCATTTGTCCACATCCTATTCCTTCACTTTGTCCCTCAATGACATAGACAATTTCATAAATTTGGGGTCATATTCATTTTCTCGGGGTCTTGGGATCATGAGACATCCAACCCTAGATTATTCCACTCAATTTTAAACTCCAAGGACCACAAATTTCCTTCATTGATCCATGTGGAATAATCACAATGTTACGTGATCTCGGGACTTCCTTGCGATTTTAAGGATCGGTTTAAGTTGGGCTTGGTAACTCATTTCTACCACCTAATTCGGTTCATCCAAATGTACTCACCGAAACTAGATTGGCTCAACCAGTGCGGACCTTGAATTAGCCAACTCAACCCTAGCTTGATCTCAACTCACTCTCAACTAGGTTGAACTCGTGAAAAAAGGTTAAGATGTGGAGCCTTTGCTCCATTTTAATTAGTGACCTTCACCATTTATAAGACATGATTGAGATTCTCCCACTACGAATATGGGATTAATATCCTAAGTGACCAATTGTACTAGTGAGTGGAATGTGTCCCTCTCACAACCTGGTCAAATTTGATGGCCTAGACCCTTAAAAGAAATGAATGATTTAGATGTCTCAGGGAAGAACACATGATTTTTAGCTAATATTATTCAAAAAAGCTTATAAAACCCAGAAGCAGCACAGGTAAGAAAATTTAACCATTTTAAAGTATTAGGGTGTCTACAATACGTGAAAAACCAATTTCAAAAGATATAAGTCTTTATTCTTAATTAATTATCTATAAATAAGCATGGTGCTCATTTTTGACAACATATACAATGATATGGAAACCTATGACAGCTATGGTTGGAACAAGGTTGAATATTCAATAAAGATTCGGAGTTCACCAAATGTTCACACTCTAGTTAGATTTTAGGTGTGGAAAGTACACAACACTAAAGATAATGTAAGGGTTTGAAACAAGTAGATTATTATGATCTAATTAAATTACAACATCAATTATACATAATTAGAATAATGCATTCAAAATTGAAATTATTGATAAACATTAAGCAATTGCACTAATATATTAGAAAAGAGATAGAATTAGTTGTTCAACACATGAAAAATAGGATTTCGATGTGTAGGATGGTGGAGTGGGATGATATGGAAGTATAGATGCCTCAATGAGAATTTTGGATCTATAAACCAAATATGGGTAGGAAAAATCAACTATCAGTATAACACAAACTAGATATGTATGGTCGTGACCTAGAATTGTATGCTTTTAGACCCTTGGTTTCTAGATACGTAACTTTTTACATTCTTCACTTATCTAGAAATGATATTTTCTCTATGTTACTCTTGATCGCATATATTTTGGATGACTTGTAATAACCTACAACAAAGAAGAAACCCTAATAACATGTATAACTCTTAATCAGAGCATTAGGAAACCAAAAGGAGAAAACACGTGTGTGTGGTGAGGGTAGACTACCCTTGATGGTAATATTCCCATCTATTGAACCAATCCAATTCCTACACTATTTTCCCTCATTTTAGGAGAAAGACTCATGTATTTATCCTAAGTGCTTGTAAAATTGTGAATATCTAACCAACCCCTCATGGGTGCCCTCATGTCTCTTGACACCAAGATAGTAGGATAATTGCGTAGTATAGAATGTACCCAATGTGGTAATAGTGAGATGTGGCTTATCTCATCTATGTGACCTAACCCTTTTTTATTGATACCTTTGTCTGATGTTTGAAGTGACTTTGCTCTTACTAAAACATGTCTTTATGACCTTTGCATGATTGGAAATGGAGGAATTTAGGTTCTTTAACCTAGTTAAATTCTTCATACTTGTGGTAGGGACTTCCCTAGATGATGTGTAATTTGTTTGTGAATACTTACAAACCCTTTGAGCTCTTTTGGAATGATCTTTGGCAATATTAGCTTATAATAATGTCAAATGAATTATAAAGTGATAATGACTTGCTTTTATAGCCTTTAGTAGGTGAAATATTCTAATAAGGTTGACCCTAGGAAAATGAAAAAAACCCATTATCATGGTAATTACTTTTCATAATATCAGAATCGCTGAAATGAAGATAAACATGTTAAGATATATCTTTGATCTTAAAGGAATGTGTTGCTAATCTGGACCCTTGTTTGTTGTAATTTGTTTACTGGGGACATAAGTTATTATTGCTTGTGTGATTGCTTTGATGATGAGACAACAGACTTATCGTATGCTTGATGAACTCTATTTCGTTGATTGACAAGACACACCTTGAATCAATTCCATTGATCCAAGGTATGTTTGTGGCTTTCTTGTGATCGCTTTGTCGATTTACTTCTAAACCAGATCAAGGTTGATATAAAGGTTGCAAAGCACCGATTACAGGTGTATGAATATCTCTGGCACATAGATGCCAATGAAAAAGGTTCGATTCTCAAACCACACACCGTTGTAACGCTAGACCGCGTAAGGCGATAAAGGCCTGGATGCGAGTGGCACAGGTATGTGGAACATGGGACGAAACGTCCTGCATAGTGTTGAATATGACTGTCAGGCGGAAAGACTTGATTGGAAACTAATTAATTAAATATTAGGGGATTAAACCCTAACCTACCCCTAAGTTTTATCTTATACCCTAACTACTATCCTATATGGATTTTAGATTTTATAAGGGTGAAAATAGATATAAATTCTATTAATCTACGAACTAGGCGAATGACCTAGATATGGACTATTAAAATCCTAAACTAATCCTAACCTAAGGAAGGGGACGCATGGACCCATGTGGAAGGAAAGGATAAGGAGGGAAGGTTGGAAATTTATTAGGACAATGAATGGCGTCCTTATAGGTCAAAGCCAAAATTGGCAAGGGAACATGGAAAAGTTGGAGGTATCCAACTAGCTATGAGGCTAAACTATGATTGCAAGCAAAATTTGAAATTAGAAACTCGCCAACTTGAGTCGGCGGTGGCGTGAGGAAAAAGGAAAAAGGAATGCATTCAATGCATTCAATGGCATTGGTCTTAGCGACCAGCTCGCCTTGGAAAGAGGTTTGGGAAGGAAGTTTGTTTGTTGTTGTGTGCATTGGGTTTTTAGTTGCTCTGCATTTTGTTCTTCCATGGTTCTGTCGAACCTGCTGTAATTTGGTTATTATCTCTGTTCTTGGAGAAGCGAGGCTATTTTTGGAGCCTGTGGAAGTTAGGGGACTGGTTGGAAAGCCTAGCCGAGGACGCCGTGGAGAGAAACAACTCCAGTGGGCACGGTTTTCTTCAAATCGCAAAAAAAAAAAGGCATGTTAAGCCCTTCTCCTTAAACCGTTTGCTTTTGCTTAATAGTCTCATTAAAACAACCCTGCTCTTATGATGGGGGTTTTGGTTATTTGATTCGGCTGTTATGTTGAGATGATTTTGAGTTGAGACGTTTTTTTTTTGTACGCGACTTGAGCATTCTTTGCATAATGAGTAAGTTGAATAAACTGTCCTTGCTGTGTGGTTCGTTTTGACAGTGTTGGGTATTCGTTTTATTACCATTATGGGTTGTGCTAATAAATATATTAGCTAAGTGAATATCACTTGTGCGTTCTGAGCATTCTTGTGAAAATGAAAGGATGAGATGTTTTGTATGTCTGGTTGAACTGTCTTTATAAGAATGAACACGACTTGGGTATTCTCGGTGTTTGATGAAAATGATTGTTCTTCTTATTGAAATCATTAATGAATTATGTTTTCTCTTTGCTGTTTTGAAAAATGAAGGTAATGGAAAGAGGATTTTATTGTGCATTATGGATGCGGTTTGATCTTCTAGTTTGAACTGTCATCATGAAAACGAACATGGCTAAATATTTATGTGCAAATGAATGAAACAAATGAGATTTGGCTTGTTGTTTGAGATTGTTTTGACTGTACCTTGCTTGCGCATCTATTACCCTATGTGGGTTTGCATTGATTAAGGTATTGTTATGCGAATAATGTATTTCTGAGTTCAGTGTGTGGAAACATTTGGGAAAAACAAATTTGTGGTGATGTTGATAGACTATTATGCGAGTTATAATTCCTTGATATTTTTCATTGCATAAAATACGGGTTCCCTGGGACAGTAAGGTTATAGTAGCATCTTACTTTGTTGTACTAATTTGATATGGTATTCTACCTGCTGGTTCTTGGTATTCATTTAGGACTGTTTGGAAGGAAGTTTTTAATCTGATGAGGAACAGAAAATCAGTCTATATAATAGACTGAGTAGAGCATGCAAATTATATTGAGTCTTGTTGAACTCAAGGATACACACACACATATATATAATTTTAAGGATTGTGGGCCTTTCATCGTTTTCATTAAAAGCAGAATATGAATGGATTTGTTTCTTGCTGTTGGAAGGTGAATTCTCTCATTATTAGGATGAAAATGTGACTTGTTGTGGTTGTTGTACACTCTATATGTTATAAAGACATAAATGTCTGTAGAGTGAATTATTTTAAAGGGAATTATATTATGCGGAATGAATCATATTGTTGGATCATGTCTGTGCTAAATAAGTGGATATTTGGTTAAACAGTGCAAAGAGGTAATATGATTCTTCTTCCTTGTATTCAATTAACGATTTTATTTATTTCCCTTTGAATTGTTACCATTGATTGGTATCACTTCTGGATTAAATTCTCAGTACCAGCTATGAGAAAAGAAAAAGAGTGTGGATGGATAATTTGAATTGGTGTTCATTTCTTCTTTCATACCGTTGGTAAATCTGTAACTGTTATGAAATGAATTTTGTACTGCCTTGCTTTAAACATCTGCATTTAATTGTTGTTTACTTTTCCTTCAGCGTTTGATTGTTGAAATTAGACGAGTAGCATGAAAGGAAAGGGAATGGTTCTGCTGGAAGTCTTATTTAAAAATCTAATTGTGAATCTTTCTCTAACTAATGTAAGGGAATGGAATTGATAGCATTTATGTTAGAACAACAGTTTGCATAATTGTGTTTTAGTTCTTACAGATGTTTGTAATCTGGAACTGTTTGAAGGAAATTACTTCTTGTAATAATTATTCGGGAAAGAGGGCAGTAATCCTTTGTCTGATTGGGATGGTAATTTGATGATTGAGTTGTTATGTTGTTCATTCTTTTCGGTACTTAATTCTTGGATGATGTTCATTTTAACGTTTCATAAAAGTAGGGTTCTTTTATTGAGACAGTTAATTAAAAGCACCTCATTTTAATGACAAGTGCTTAATATGCTCAGTTCAATGAACTGACCCATGTAAGTAATTTTGCAGATGGAACTTGATTACAAACGAAGACATGGTTGTTTTTTGATACTTCTTTTGATTAACTGAAGATGGACTATTTTGATAGCTATTACTTCCTTACGAGGAAATGAGAAAGGAAGAAATTACATCCTTCTATCTTTATGAGTTGTAATGTTGTTTGATATAAACAAAGTCCAGTCGTTTGGACTGGCAAATGTATAGATTGTAAAACTGGTGGATGAATACAAGTAAAAGTGTGATATTTTTAATGACTATATCAGTTTGATATTGTTGAATAAGTTTGAGAATATAACATTATTCCTTGATTTGGAATTATCCAATGTTAATGGATGAATTTTAAAGGAAATAACATCTATTCTTACCTGAATGTAACCTTTACGTTGAAATGTACAATTAGTTCATACTTGGGTTAAGATGAATTTTAAATTGACATTAAAAAGGATTTAGGTAAGCATGATCTCCTAATTGAAAGGTATTCGGGATTAGCTTGAAAGCTAAGGAATATCAAATAACTTAGGAGCAGCCGAACCTTGTATTCGGACTCCGTTAATAGCCTCGAATGTTTAAATTTAAAATATAGATATGGGAAAACATATCTATCAGACGGACCTTAACTAAGTAAGGTTAAGTAGAACAAATGAATAAGTTCATTTAAAATTAGACCTCGTTTAAATGATGTCTAATAAGATGGAATTCTGAATTTGTTTATAGTTGTGGAAAAACTTGGTTAAGTTTAATAGGTTAAACTTATTAAGTTTATCGATAATGGACGATTAGTCCAAGATTAAGAAAGGAACCAAGAATAGAATATGCAACCCTTCGGTATGAAGGAGGAGATGCGTATTAAGCTAGAAGACAAGATTAAGTCTCTCTTAGCTACATACAACTGTAACGAGAACGAGGTTTAAGGATCAACATGGCTGCTGAAAGTAGATCTTAAATATTAAGATTATAACCAAGTCACACTTGAGTTGGATGTGTACTCGATGAGAGGATTCCGTAGGACATTGACATACGCCAACTACAATATGGTGTCTTCATGAAGGCGGGGCCTTCATGATGACACAATGTTATGGCTGACATATTACAATGCCCTCCCGAATTAATTCATCAAGTTTACATAAGTTGGATACTAAGTTCTTGGCTGGGGATAGGAATGTGATCACGTATACGGAGTGACTCCGGAGGACTAAAGGTAACTAGACACACGGAGTCATCTAGGGACGACACCGTATGTCTGCGTATCTTTAGTTACCATGAGTAACTTCCTATACTTGTTCATATTGCTAGTTGGGGATTAGAGCTTGACCTAAAATGGAGGGACCGGAAGAGACCAGAAAGACCATTCTAGATAATGATGAAGTGAGGTGAAGGACGTATTCCAATGATGTGTACCACATCTAGGAATATGATCATGCAAAGCATGTGAAAATCTTTGGCCAAAGTATCGCAAGTGTTGGTTGCGTTGTCCTAATCACCTAGTTTAAGATGCAGGATGTCAGACGAATATCAGTAACAGATATTCAGATAGGCTTCTTAAATGGATCACTTCGATAACCGGAAATGGTAAGAGAACCCTGTATATTCATTATACAATGCACGGATTAACATGAAGGATCGGTAAGTCGCCGAGTCATGAAATGAGAGATCGCTGAAACTCCGAGCCATAAAATGGGAGATCGGTAGTTCTTCGAGTCATTTACAAGCAGCATATGGTATCTGTTATATGATTGAATGGCATTGAATGTGTGTTCCATATTGCAAGTATGTGAACAGAGAACATTGGTTTTAAAAGAAATTGTGTGATCCAAATTGCATTAGTTGGACAGAGAACAATTATTAAAACTTGAACGTGTGTTTGAATTATATAATTCATAACAGGAACGTTGTATAAAAAAAAAAAAATTCCCTTGTTCTAGTATCTTAAAATGGGGATGTTACATCTTGGTATCAGAGCTGAAGGTTGCAGCTCTTGGACCTAATGAGTCCACAATTTAATAAGATTTACATTTTCTTATGAATGAAAATGGTCAGAACAAGAGGGAATGCTGCGAACAACCCGTTACCGGGTGGAGAAGTAGCTACTGCTCAAAAGCTGGATGAAATCCTTGCTGCCCTACTAGATACGAGAGATCGTTTGACTGTTTTGGAACAGCAATCAATGGGCAATGAAGAGGAGGAAGAAGAAGCTGATATAAATGATCAGCCACCTCCTGTGGACAACACCAATGGAGGGAATCGGTGTTGATAATAGTAATGTGAATGCTCCTAATCATCCTGAAAATAAAAGGGCAAGATTAGCAACTGAACTTACAAATGACATAAAGAGAATAAGTCCTCCAAAGTTTGATGGAACAACCCTTGGGGACGGAGCTGAGAATTGGCTCAATGAAATGGAGAAATACTTTGCAATAAGAAACTTCTCCGAAGAGACCAAAGCGATATGGGGAGCATATCAGCTTTCTCATGAAGCATCATCATGGTGGGACAACCGTAAGGTTGAGTTGAATATTGTCGAATCAGACATAACTTGGGATCAATTTAAGGGTTACTTTAGGCAACGGTGGCTGCCTCAACTCTATTTTGATAGGAAAATGACTGAATTTCAGAACTCGGTCGCAAGGAAGGCCGACGACGGTGTGATGAATATGGGAAGGGTTTACTAAACTCCTCAAGTATGTGCCGCAGCATCAAGCCGACGAGAAGTTCGAATATACGAAAGTTCATAATGGGACTAAATCCCATCATTGGTGGCGAAGTGGATGTCCACGGACCAACCACCATGGAAGGAGTTGTTAAAAGGCAATAAGACAGAATGTAAATTGAGAGCAATTTTTCGCTCATAGGAAGAGATAAGGAAGAAGATTCCCAACTCTTCTTCATCTCTCGCACCCAAAAGGGGGCCTTGGAAAAGGTTTGGTGTGAAAAAAAAATTGTTGTAGATAACAACAAGAAATTGTAATGAACAAACCTCGTAAATAGTGTGTGGAAACTTTCGCAAAAGTTAGTGGCAATGGACAAAAGTCCTATGGAAGCCGTAATGATAACTTCAAAGTGGTAACAAATTTGAGCCTAGGAAAGGGCCACTGGAGGATGCTTCAACCGTGGAAAGGACCATTACGCGAGTCATGTCCTCTCAAAAGGATGATCACGATCAGCAAAGATAGGATACACGCATGCGGTGGCTAATGCAAGTGAAAAGCAAGTTACGCCTATAGAAGTTCCGGGTAAGTTATTCGGTACACCTGTAGTCATACTTTTTGATACTGGAGCTACTGAATGCTTTATTTCTACTAAACTTGCAATGAAATTAAAAAGGAAAGCTGAACGGATGGATAAGACATGGACAGTGCATTATGGGAATAATGTTGTCCATACAATCGAAATGTGCCTTTTTGGGGCAATTCTTGACTTGCCCAGTTTCTCCACCGAAGTTGACCTGTATGTCACTCCTTTAGGATCATATGACATCATTATTGGAGTTAACTGGTTGGCAGAACATAAGGCAAAGGTCGACTGTTATGAAAAACAAATTTGTTGTTTTGATGACCTGCAGAAAGCAGCAGTCATTCAAGGTGTAAGGCGTGAGGTCAGAAGTTAGAAAACTAACAAACTATGCAACTAAAAAGGGCTAAAAATAGAGGCTGCACTGTATGCAGTAAAAATGATAGAAAAATGAGGAAGATAATGATTTCATGGAAAGATATCCATTATTAAGGGATTTCGTAGATGTATTTCCTGAGGAATTACTGTGTCTTCCACCCAAACGAGAGTTTGACTTTTGCAATAGAGATCAAGCCAGAACCGAACCCATATCTAAGGCACCTTATAGAATGACCACCCTCGAGTTGGTAGAGCTAAAGGCTCAATTACAGAACTTTTGAATAACAATGATAAGACCGAGCGTCTCACCATGGGGAGCGCCGGTAATTTTTGTAAAGAAAAAGGATGGCACATTGAGACTGTGTGCATTGATTACGTAATGTGAACAAGGCAACTATTAAGAATCGATACCCACTTCCTAGGATTGATGATATTCGACCGATGCGTGGAGCATCAGTCTATTCAAAAATAGATCTTCGATCTGGGTATCATCAGCTGAGAATAAAGGAAGAAGATATTCATAAAACAACTTTTAGAACAAGGTACGGGCATTATGAATTCACGGTGTTACCTTTTGGGTTGACAAATGCACCTGCCGCCTTCATGAATTTGATGAACAATATTTTTCAAGAATACCTAGACAAGTTTGTGTTTGATTCTTAGACGACATTCTTATATACTCTAAAAATGTCGAAGAGCACCAAGAACATTTAAGGATAGTGCTGGAAGTTTTAAGAAAGAGGAAGTTGTATGGTAAACTGTCTAAATGTTCCTTTTATGATGCAGAGGTGCATTATTTGGGACACGTTATAAGCAAGAACGGAATAGCTGTAGACCCTTCAAAGATCGCAGCTATAATCGAGTGGCCTGCGCCTAAGAACGTGCATGAAGTAAGAAGCTTCATGGGCTTGGCAGGATATTATAGAAAGTTCGTTAAGGATTTTTCAAAAATTGCTGCCCAATCACTTCACTGCAAAAGAAGGATAAGAAATTTGTCTGGACTGACAAATGTGAATCTGCCTTTAAAAATTTAAAGGAACAGTTAACTTCAGCACCTATTTTAACGTACTGCATCCAAATGGAAATTTTATGGTTGTAACGGATGCGTCGGGAGAAGGCCTTGGAGGCATTTTTATGTATAATAACCATGTCATAGCTTATGAAAGTAGTAAAGCTTAAGTTACATGAACAAAATTATGCTCCACACGACCTAGAGCTCGCTGCCATCAGTACATGCACTTCAAATGTGGAGGCATTACCTTTTAGGCAAACCTTTGAGTTAAAAACTGACCATCCGGGGTTGAAGTATATTTTTACTCACCAATCAATGCAAGACAACAACGACGATGGTTAGAATTTTTGTCTCAAGATGATTTTGATATAAGCTACATCAAAGGCAAGGAAAATAGAGTGGCAGATGCTCGAGTCGAAGGAAGCACATCTCTCGCTCTTATAACGTTAAGAACTCGTTTAAGGATGAGGTGAAAGATGCCTTGGAATCAGATCCTTATTTCCAGCAAGTCAAAACAACACTTGCTGCAGATCCAAAGGATGTGAGGTATAAAGGATTTCGTTTTGATAGTGAAGGAATTCTGAGGTTCAAAAACAGGGTATATATACCCTTGGCAAATGATTTAAGAAGGAAATTGTTAATTGAATTTCATAATTCACCTTTTTCTGGACACCCTGGCATTACGAAAATGCTTGCTGATCTTAAGCAGCAATACTTCTGGAAGGGAATGAAAAAGGATGTGGTGGAATTTGTAACACACTGCTTGGAATGGCATGTTAAGGTGGAACATATGCATCCCGCTGGATTATCAGATCCCCACAATTGATTCCACAGTACAAATGGCAAGTGATAACGATGGATTTCATACAAGGATTGCCTATGTCAAGGAATAAGCATGATATCATCCTGGTTGTCGTTGACAAATTAACCAAGGTGGCACACTTCATTGCTGGTAATTTGAAAGACGATGCACCAGTGTTAGCAAGAAGATTTGTACATGAAATTTTCAGATTGCATGGAATACCCGAATTGATCATATCAGACAGAGATCCGAGGATGACATCAAGGTTTTGGCAAACGCTTAATGCGGCCTTGGGAACTAAATTAAACTTCAGCTCTGCATATCATCCGGAGACGGATGGACAGACCGAGAGAGTCAATCAAGTTTTAGAGGATATGTTAAGAATGTATTGCATGGACCAGCAATATAAATGGGAGGAATACCTTCCGCTGGTTGAATTTGCCTACAATAATACATACCACGCCTCTTTAAAAATGGCACCTTTTGAAGCATTGTATGGAAGAAATGTAGAACCCCGTTACTGGGACAACGAGAGGACAGAGAGGTAATTGGGCCAGAAATCCTCACGGAAATGGAACAACAAATCAAAATGATTCGGGAACATCTAAAGGAGGCTGCCAATAGGCAAAAAGAGTTATGCAGACTTAAAGCGGGTTGATAGGAATTATAAACTGGGTGAGAAGGTCTTTCTTCGTTAAGTTAAGCCAAAAAGAGCTCAATAACTTTTGGCAAGGCTGCCAAGTTGTCGCCACGTTACGTGGGACCTTTTGAAATTGTTGAAATAATCAACCCTGTAGCTTATCGTCTAGCATTACCTCCTGCTTTATCACAAATGCATGATGTTTTTCATATTTCTTTGCTTAAGAAATACGTAACTGATTTATCACATGTGCTGAATTGGAATTCCTTGCAGGTCCAAGACCCAGGAATAATCGTGGTTAAGCCCATTCGAGTGCTGGGAACTCACCAGTTGTACTTAAGAAATCGCGAAGTGAATCAATGTAAGGTCCAATGGGACCAGTTTAGCGAAGAAAGTGCAACTTGGGAAAATCTCGAAGAAATGAGATCTGCTTTTCCATACTTGTTTGATCGAAATTGAAATTGAAAACTGATAATTCTACCAAATTTAGACAATTATTGGTCTATTTTACAGTTATCTTAAAACATTGTTTTAAAGAGTGAATCTATTTTTGGTATGAACTTATGAATGGAAGGACAATAACTGAATTTTGTCCTAGAAACTCCTTGAATTGGTTAATTTGATCATCGGGACGATGATTCTTTAAGAAGGGAGGAATGTAACGCCTTGATTTTTGTAAGTTATCATGGTAATTACTTTTCATAATATTGTAACTGCTGAAATGAAGATAAACATGTTAAGATATATCTTTGATCTTAAAGGAATGTGTTGCTAATCTGGACCCTTGTTTGCTGTAATTTGTTTACTTGGGACAGAAGTTATTATTGCTTGTGTGATTGCTGATGAGACAACAGACTTGTCGTATGCTTGATGAACTCTATTTGTTGATTGACAACACACCTTGAATCAATTCCATTGATCCAAGGTATGTTGTGGCTTTCTTGTGATCGCTTTGTCGATTTACTTCTAAACCAGACTGAAGGTTGATATAAAGGTTGCAACACCTGATTACAGGTATGAATATCTGGCACATAGATGCCAATGAAAAAGGTTCGATTCTCAAACCACACACCGTTGTAACGCTAGACCGCGTAAGGCGATAAAGGCCTGGATGCGAGTGGCACAGGTATGTGGAACATGGGACGAAACGTCCTGCATAGTGTTGAATATGACTGTCAGGCGGAAAGACTTGATTGGAAACTAATTAATTAAATATTAGGGGATTAAACCCTAACCTACCCCTAAGTTTTATCTTATACCCTAACTACTATCCTATATGGATTTTAGATTTTATAAGGGTGAAAATAGATATAAATTCTATTAATCTACGAACTAGGCGAATGACCTAGATATGGACTATTAAAATCCTAAACTAATCCTAACCTAAGGAAGGGGACGCATGGACCCATGTGGAAGGAAAGGATAAGGAGGGAAGGTTGGAAATTTATTAGGACAATGAATGGCGTCCTTACAGGTTGCAGCGCCAAAATTGGCGGGAACATGGAAAAGTTGGAGGTATCCAACTAGCTATGAGGCTAAACTATGATTGCAAGCAAAATTTGAAATTAGAAACTCGCCAACTTGAGTCGGCGGTGGCGTGAGGAAAAAGGAAAAAGGAATGCATTCAATGCATTCAATGGCATTGGTCTTAGTGACCAGCTCGCCTTGGAAAGAGGTTTGGGAAGGAAGTTTGTTTGTTGTTGTGTGCATTGGGTTTTTAGTTGCTCTGCATTTTGTTCTTCCATGGTTCTATCGAACCTGCTGTAATTTGGTTATTATCTCTATTCTTGGAGAAGCGAGGCTATTTTTGGAGCCTGTGGAAGTTAGGGGACTGGTTGGAAAGCCTAGCCGAGGACGCCGTGGAGAGAAACAACTCCAGTGGGCACGGTTTTCTTCAAATCGCAAAAAAAAAAAAAAAAAGGCATGTTAAGCCCTTCTCCTTAAACCGCATTTGCTTTTGCTTAATAGTCTCATTAAAACAACCCTGCTCTTATGATGGGGGTTTTGGTTATTTGATTCGGCTGTTATGTTGAGATGATTTTGAGTTGAGACGTTTTCTTTTGTTGTACGCGACTTGAGCATTCTTTGCATAATGAGTAAGTTGAATAAACTGTCCTTGCTGTGTGGTTCATTTTGACAGTGTTGGGTATTCGTTTTATTACCATTATGGGTTGTGCTAATAAATATATTAGCTAAGTGAATATCACTTGTATTTTTCGAAAGCATTCTTGTGAAAATGAAAGGATGAGATGTTTTGTATGTCTGGTTGAACTGTCCTTATAAGAATGAACACGACTTGGGTATTCTCGGGTGTTTGATGAAAATGATTGTTCTTCTTATTGAAATCATTAATGAATTATGTTTTCTCTTTGTTGTTTTGAAAATCTGAAGGTAATGGAAAGAGGATTTTATTGTGCATTATGGATGCGGTTTGATCTTCTAGTTTGAACTGTCATCATGAAAACGAACATGGCTAAATATTTCTGTGCAAATGAATGAAACAAATGAGATTTGGCTTGCTGTTTGAGATTGTTTTGACTGTACCTTGCTTGCGCATCTATTACCCTATGCGGGTTTGCATTGATTAAGGTATTGTTATGCAAATAATGTATTTCTGAGTTCAGTGTGTGGAAACGTTTGGGAAAAACAAATTTGTGGTGATGTTGATAGACTATTATGCGAGTTATAATTCCTTGATGATTTTCATTGCATAAAATACGGGTTCCCTGGGACAATAATAAGTTATAGTAGCATCTTACTTTGTTGTACTAATTTGATATGGTATTCTACCTGCTGGTTCTTGGTATTCATTTAGGACTGTTTGGAAGGAAGTTTTTAATCTGATGAGGAACAAAAAATCAGTCTATATAATAGACTGAGTAGAGCATGCAAATTATATTGGGTCTTGCTGAACTCAAGGACACACACACACACACACACACACACACACACACACATATATAATTTTAAGGATTGTGGGCCTTTCATCGTTTTCATTAAAAGCAGAATATGAATGGATTTGTTTCTTGCTGTTGGAAGGTGAATTCTCTCATTATTAGGATGAAAATGTGACTTGTTGTGGTTGTTGTACACTCTATATGTTATAAAGACATAAATGTCTATAGAGTGAATTATTTTAAAGGGAATTATATTATGCGGAATGAATCATATTGTTGGATCATGTCTGTGCTAAATAAGTGGATATTTGGTTAAACAAATGCAAAGAGGTAATATGATTCTTCTTCCTTGTATTCAATTAACGATTTTATTTATTTCCTTTGAATTGTTACCATTGATTGGTATCACTTCTGGATTAAATTCTCAGTACCGCTATGAGAAAAGAAAAAGAGTGTGGATGGATAATTTGAATTGGTGTTCATTTCTTCTTTCACACCGTTGGTAAATCTATAACTGTTATGAAATGAATTTTTGTATCGCTCTTGCTTTAAACATCTGCATTTAATTGTTGTTTACTCTTCCCTTCAGTGTTTGATTGTTGAAATTAGACGAGTAGCATGAAAGGAAAGGAAATGGTTCTGCTGGAAGTCTTATTAAAAATCTAATTGTGAATCTTTCTCTAACTAATGTAAGGGAATGGAATTGATAGCATTTATGTTAGAACAACAGTTTGCATAATTGTGTTTTAGTTCTTACAGATGTTTGTAATCTGGAACTGTTTGAAGGAAATTACTTCTTGTAATAATTATTCGGGAAAGAGGGCAGTAATCCTTGTCTGATTGGGATGGTAATTTGATGATTGAGTTGTTATGTTGTTCATCCTTTTCGGTACTTAATTCTTGGATGATGTTCATTTTAACGTTTCATAAAAGAAGGGTTATTTTATTGAGACAGCTTAATTAAAAGCACCTCATTTTAAACAACAAGTGCTTAATATGCTAGTTCAATGAACCGACCTGCAAGTAATTTTGTAGATGGAACTTGATTACAAACGAAGACATGGTTGTTTTCTGATACTTCTTTTGATTAACTGAAGATGGACTATTTTGATAGCTATTACTTCCTTACGAGGAAATGAGAAAGGAAGAAATTACATCCTTCTATCTTTATGAGTTGTAATGTTGTTTGATATAAACAAAGTCAGTCGTTTGACTGGCAAATGTATAGATTCAAAACCGGTGGATGAATACAAGTAAAAGTGTGATATTTTTAATGACTATATCAGTTTGATATTGTTGAATAAGTTTGAGAATATAACATTATTCCTTGATTTGGAATTATCCAATGTTAATGGATGAATTTTAAAGGAAATAACATCTATTCTTACCTGAATGTAACCTTTACGTTGAAATGTACAATTAGTTCATACTTGGGTTAAGATGAATTTTAAATTGACATTAAAAAGGATTTAGGTAAGCATGATCTCCTAATTGAAAGGTATTCGGGATTAGCTTGAAAGCTAAGGAATATCAAATAACTTAGGAGCAGCCGAACCTTGTATTCAGACTCCGTTAATAGCCTCGAATGTTTAAATTCAGAAAATATAGATATGGGAAAACATATCTATTGTAACGGACCTTAACTAAGTAGGGTTAAGTAGAACAAATGAATAAGTTCATTTAAAAATTAGACCTCGTTTAAATGACGTCTAATAAGATGGAATTCTGAATTTGTTTACAGTTGTGGAAAAACTTGGTTAAGTTTAATAGGTTAAACTTATTAAGTTTATCGATAATGGACTGATTAGTCCGAAGATTAAGAAAGGAACCAAGAATAGAATATGCAACCCTTCGGTATGAAGGAGGAGATGCGTATTAAGCTAGAAGATAGATTAAGTCTCTCTTAGCTACATACAACTGTAACGAGAACGAGGTTTAAGGATCAGCATGGCTGCTGAAAGTAGATCTTAAATATTAAGATTATAACCAAGTCACACTTGAGCTGGATGTGTACTCTCGATGAGAGGATTCCGTAGGACATTGACATACGCCAACTATAATATGGTGTCTTCATGAAGGCGGGGCCTTCATGACGACACAATGTTATGGCTGACATATTACAATGCCCTCCCGAATTAATTCATCAAGTTTACATAAGTTGGATACTAAGTTCTTGGCTGGGGATAGGAATGTGATCACGTATACGGAGTGACTCCGGAGGACTAAAGGTAACTAGACACACGAGAGTCATCTAGGGACGACACCGTATGTCTGCGCGTATCTTTAGTTACCATGAGTAACTTCCTATACTTGCTCATATTGCTAGTTGGGGATTAGAGCTTGACCTTAAATGGAAGGACTGGAAGAGACCAGAAAGACCATTCTAGATAATGATGAAGTGAGGTGAAGGACGTATTCCAATGATGTGTACCACATCTAGGAATATGATCATGCAAAGCATGTGAAAATCTTTGGCCAAAGTATCGCAAGTGTGGTGGTTGCGTTGTCCTAATCACCTAGTTTAAGATGCAGGATGTCGACGAATATCGTAAATGATATTCAGATAGGCTTCTTAAATGGATCACTTGATAACTGGAAAATGGTAAGAGAACCCTGTATATTCATTATACAATGCACGGATTAACATGAAGGATCGGTAAGTCACCGAGTCATGAAATGAGAGATCGCTGAAACTCCGAGCCATAAAATGGGAGATCGGTAGTTCTTCGAGTCATTTACAACAAAGCATATGGTATATTGTTATATGATTGAATGGCATTGAATGTGTGTTCCATATTGTAAGTATGTGAACAGAGAACATTGGTTTTAAAAAGAAATTGTGTGATCCAAATTGCATTAGTTGGACAGAGAACAATTATTAAAACTTGAACGTGTGTTTGAATTATATAATTCATAACAGGAAATAACTATGGGAGAAACTTCACAATGGATTCTTTAACACACCTTCAAAATGATGGCTTCCTTTACACACTTACTCATACAATATTTCTCACTACTTCCCTCTATGCTAAATGAGGGAAGGTGACCTCTTTATTTATAGGAATTCAGGCTTATCCACCCTATCTCTAAGATAAGATAGGAAATCTCTTCCGCCAATCATATTCTATCCCTAAACTCTTGCCTTTACATGTAGGCTTATCTTCTAAGATAAGATAAACCTTATCATCTCACATGGGTTCCACCTTTTTAGTCTTTTCCACAAATAAAATACACAAAATATTTATAACATCACTCTTTGTCCTTATTACAAATATAATATTTCTAATTCCTAATCATGTAGACCCTAATTCTCTACTTACCCCAACTTTGGCATTTTAACATTACCGGACCACTTACGAAAAATATTTACTTTTTACCACAACATTCCTATTGTACTTTGCCGTTACCGTACTCTACTTTATTGGCATGTGACCTTTGATCGCATGATGGCACCGTTATCTTCTATCATACGTCACTACTAATCATACTTAACAACATCCTATTCCTAATACATACATAATAAAATAGAAATCATGGAGGAAAAATTTAATGTCGACATTTTCCCCTTCCTAACTTCTACTCTGTCCTCGGAGTAAACTATTCCAGTGCTTGAAAAATATTTAACTTATCGTGGTTGACCTATTTTGTAATGGGGGGGGCCATCCAATTCTTCCATTTGGTAGGTACCATTTTCATGCACAATTGCTATTTTGTAGGGTCCCATCCATTTTAGAAGAATTTTTCTCTGTCTTCTTTTTTGTATACGGAATCATATACTAGAACCAAGTCATTCACATGAAATGGAGACCAACGAATCTTTTGATCAAAGTATTCCTCTCGCTTCATTTTCTTCTTATAGCTTGTATCCTTCGCTATTTCCCTCATTTCCTCTAGCAAATGAAGATACACCAACCTTTCTTTTATTGAATCATTTTCATCCATCCTTTCATTTTTCATAGCTCTCATAGTGGGAATATCAAACTCAATAAGAAGAAGCTGGATCAATGCCATAAGCCAACTGAAATGGGGAGTATCCTATTGCCGACTTTGATGTTGACATATATGCCCACAATGCTGCATGAATCCTTTTATCCCACTTATGTATCTGCAAGGCTGCATCTTTCACTAGAATTTGACATAACACAAAAAAATTTCATTCCACCTGTCCATTTGTGCTTGGCTTGTATGTTGTTGCCTTCCTGTGCTTAATAGAAAACTTGTTGACTAGGGCTTCTACCACCTCATTAATGAAGTGGCTTCCTTGATTGTTATAATTTATAATGGGCAACCAAATCTAGTGACAATGCGTTCATATATGAACCTTGCCACTTCATCCATATAAGTCATTTTCAATGGCCTAGCTTCAACCCACTTGGTTAAATAATGTGGCAACTGATATACTTATTTTGGCGTGGGGTAGTTGGAAGTGGACCTATAATGTCTATTCCCCACTTTTCAAAGGAACCAAGTGGAAGAATAGGGCATAATGGAGTGATGAAGTCTTACTGGTTACCATGTGTTTGATAAATATTACATGTCTTACAATAATTATAACAATCTCTAAAAATAGTGGGTCGGTGATAACCTACATCCAAGATCCTTCTTGTTGTAAGTTGTCCAGAGAAGTGTCCTCCACATGTACCATTGTGGAATTCTTCTATCATCTCCTTCCCTTGATCACGTCCAACTACCCTCTTATCCATCCATCGTGGTCCTATCCTAAATAATACTCCATGCGAGAATAGAATATGGACGACTAGCTTGAGTAATCTTCCTCTTAGTCTTTGGATTGACACCATCAGGAAACTTGAATTCATTCAGATAATTCCAAATATCTATGTATTCACTAGGGATTGTGTCAAGGGATAACAATGTTACATCTGAGAAATCATCATCATCACAAGATGAACCTAAACCATCATAGGCTCGAGAGAGTGCATCTGCATTGACATGCTTCTTTCTGGCCTATCTATAATATCAAATTCAAATTCTTGTAGAAAAATTATCCATCTTGCTATCCTCCATGATGGGTTAGGCTTATTTACAATATATTTTAGAGCCTCGATGGTCATTACAACTATAAATTTCTGCCCTAGCAAGTAATTTCTAAACTTCTTTCAAAAAAAATGATAGCTAGAGCTTCTTTTCGTTATAGTATAATTTACCTCAGCACTACTCATTTGTCTACTCCCAAAGTAAACTGGATGATCATTCTCATTTTCATCCTTTTGGCTCGAGTACTTCCTAGTGCCGTTCATCGAGACATCAAGTATACACAACGAATGGCTTGCTCAATCTGGATTCTTTAAAATAGGTGAAGACACTGAAGGGCTTCCTTGATTGTTCAAAAGCTTCATACACCTTATTTCATGGTTCATAAGTAACATCCTTCTTCAAGAATGGGTTAGTGGGTACATGCAATATTTTAGAAATTCTTGATGAACCTTCTATAGTAACCCACATGGCCCAAAAATGATCTCAACTTACTTCTATTCATAGGAAATGGTAACTCTTTGATTTTGAAACTTTATTAGGATCGGCACCAATACCATATTTGGATACAACATGCCCTAACAAAACACCTTTAGAACATCCAAAGACACACTTTGTAGGGTTTAGTGAGGCTTGTGCTTTATTTAACATTTGAAATGTTGTCTCCATCTACAGTGCAGGTGGTCCATCTTGCTCCCATAGATGCAAAAATCATCCAAAAATACTACGATGAAGTTCCCAATGTAGGGTTCAAACACCCTATTCATCAAGTCTTGGAGCATTCTTTGGAGCATTACACAACCCAAAAGGCATAACTCTATAAATAAATGTTCCCAAGGAGAGGTGAACGTGGTCTTGATTGATCTTTCTCTGCTATACGAACTTGGTTATATCCGCTATATCTATCAAAGAAACTAGAGTACTCTGCCAGCCTACTTCGCCGTCAAGATCCCGATATGAGAATGGAAGAGGGTAATGATCCTTCTTTGTTGCCTTGTTGAGCTTCCTATAATCAACACAAATGCGTAGTTTTCCATTCTTTTTATTGAGATCACAATGGAAGAAACCCATTCTCAATTCTCCACAATGAGATATGAATCCCTGCATCAAGTAACTTATCTATTTCTTCTTTTTGAGTCTTGGAAAATTAGGATTTATTCTATATGACATTTGCTTTATGGGCTTAGCACCATCTACAAGCTCAATAGAATGTTCTACCTAACTTACTTGATGGAGTTCCTTGTAATCGAAAGTGAATAGGTGTATGTACCTTCGAAAGAGCTAGAGGTAGGATTCCTTCTCACTCTCCATCACAGCATCACCAATCTTTATTTGTTGGAGATGATCATCAATTTCTTCTTCAAATAATCTTATGGGTTCATGAGTCGGTGTGACTGGAAGGATATCCATAACCGAAACATCAACCTCACTTTCTTCATCTTACGTGTCCACTTCACTTTGGTACTAGAGTAATCGAGAGGATGTCGATCATCGGTTTCATCACTTGAATCCATAGGTTACGCTTTATGATGCCGAGGGATCACATTTATCTTCACTCTCTCTCTCTAGCGTCTAAGTGTCATGAAACCTTCATTCCAATAGTTTCTTGCATGAACTCTCCTTAGCCATGGTCTTCCCAACAACATTGGAGTGCTTGACATACCATTTTTCATCACATGAAAGTCTACCACACATACAACACCCATAATGAGATATTGTCACATTTAAAACAACACCTTCTCGGTTTAGTTTTTCCCTTATTTAATGACCTTAACATAAGTGTTGAAGGGTGATCAATTTTAAACCCAACATATTCATTACGGACTCGGTCATTACATTAAGCGCAGCACCTCCATCAACTAAGACATCATGAATTGAAATACCATTACATAATACCTCAACTTGTGGAGCGTAAGGATCCGCCTCTGCCTCCAAAAAAAAAAGTACGAACCTCCTTACTTCGTCGAACATTGAATCCACTTCAGCTCCCGCCTCTTCTCGAAAACATAGCCAAGAGTTGACCATATGTTATATTTGCGAGGCCTTTTGGACAGATCTTCTAAGATGGAGTATGGTCCTTGTCCCCTGTGAAATCGAGAAAATCTTGCGCACCCAACTTTCTTCTCCTATGTTTCTTACTAGTTTCTCCTTTCATCTTCTTAGGGTCATTTCCATCTTGGTTATCTTTTTTTTTTTTTTTTGTTACAAACACATCTACTTCATTATTTATGCTCTTATCTACTACATCAAAAGAATTCACATGTGATTTTCCTTTATCATTATCTCTTGTACCGGATGTAGAAGCTCTATCTGGACAATTATACTTATAATGACCCTTTTTATAACAACCATAACATATGACTTGAAATATTTTTTTTGGACCTCTATCTCCTCCCTGAGAACTAAATTCCTTTCCTTGAAGAAGATTAATAGTTAATTGACCCATCTTCTTGAGCAAATCTTCATACTCAGTAGATGTACTAGGAAAAATATTTGTGCTCATCGAGAGTGGTTGTGGATTTTGGACCAAAGGTGTTGGTGTAGGCTCTACCTTAGCAGCAATTTCTTTGGGCTCCTCTTCCATGCTTTCTTCTTGCCTTCTTGCAATCTCCTTTGCTTGTTCAATGGTAGCTGGGCGGTCATAATTCACTCGTTGTCGATCTCGGCTTCATCCCAAGAATGAAGTGCTTACTGAGAGGAGATTATCCACGCCATTCATCAACCCATCCCCTAATCCTTCCTTCCGGATCCGGGCATCGAGTTTCCTCCTTAGCTCTAGAACACGAGCATGATAATCCCTTATCTTTTCCTTCTCTCCTTAGGATATCATTGTGATCTTAATCATGAGATAATGCATATTTCTTTTGTTCACCAAATTCTTCAAGAAAACTTTCAGTTAATAAATCCCATGAGTTTTTCACATTATCACCTAGTGTTTCAAAACCACCTAAGTGTTGAACCATCCAAAAAGTAGGAAAAATTCAGTCCATTGTTCCTTCTTATAAGGCCATTACAAATGCATGATCGTTTGAACTCTTGAATGAAAGAGGAAGCATCTTCATTAGATTGGGTTGAAAAAATAGGAATCTTCCCCATTATTAAATGTAACCACGGTGAAATACCAACTCACAAGTACAATCAATAAGACTTATGTGCACAAATAATTGGATTCACTATAATAGAAAGTGACTTTACACCTTCTACTAAGTAAAATAAGAATGACCACGGTAATTTTGACTTACTACGGTAAAAATGAAGATTCTTGGGGTAAACACTATTTATGGTAAAAATGAAGTTATTCTTTGGGGTAAACACTATTCACGGTAAAAAATGGAGTTCTTGTGGTAAATACTATTGATGGTAAAAAGTGACTTTTTGCGGTAAATACTATTCATGGCTATGCACGGTGAAAAAAAAGGTTACCCTCTTAATGTTTTCTCGACTAAGTGGGAATATCTCTCGAAAATCCACCAACGAGGAATGGTCGTGAATGGAACCAAAATGTCATTACCAATCCAAAGACTATGATAATTCTTCACGGGAATTCCTTGTGCTTTATGATTATTTACTAATGCATGACCTTTATTTTGGTGGATGTAATCGGAAACACAACAATATAACACAAGAATACCATAGACTATGATACGAAGGAAAAATGAAAAATCTGAAAATATAGGTGTAAATTATAATATCAACATGAAATTGTTACAATCTCACCCATGAGGTACTTCAACTATTACTGACTTCACTTGCCTTCCAACAATAACTGTGGGAGAAACTTCACAATGGATTCTTTAACACACCTTCAAAATGATGGCTTCCTTTACACACTTACTCATACAATATTTCTCACTACTTCCCTCTATGCTAAATGAGGGGGGTGGCCTCTTTATTTATAGAATTCATACTTATCCACCCTATCTCTAAAATAGGATAGGAAATCTCTTCGCCAATCATATTCCATGCCTAAACTCTTGCCTTTACATGTAGGCTTATCTTCTAAGATAAGATAAACCTTATCATCTCACATGGGTTCCACCTTTTTAGTCTTTTCCACAAATAAAATACACAAAATATATATGACATTACTCTTTGTTCTTATTACAAATATAATATTTTTAATTCCTAATCATGTAGACCCTACTTCTCTACTTACCCCAACTTTGACATTTTAACATTACGGACCACTTACGACAAATATTTACTTTTACTACAACATTTCTATTGTACTTTGACGTTACCATACTCTACTTTATTGGCGGCTTGCATCGTGGCGCCATTATCTTCTATCATACGCCACTACTAATCATACTTAACAACGTCCTATTCGTAATACATACATAATAAAATAGAAATTACGGAGGAAAATTTTAATGTCGACAGGACCTCACATCCCAACCCTTCCATACATTTTTGCTAGAGAGGTGAAACCGAGAACTAAAATTTGTGTCATGAATATTAGAGGTTTAATACTCCTTTTATTAAATAATATTCTTAGAATTAATAAAAGAGTATAGTGTAAAGATAAACAAATTTTAGAAGAGCTAGAGAGATGAGGAGATTATATTATGAATGTGAGTATTTGTCTTAACACGAGAACATGGTCAAACTTTAAATTCGCACAAGGATAAGGTGCCATATTTTAATGTCTACATTTTTACGTCCTTTTTGTTCTTGTGTGTCATAGTATAAATGAACTTGAGTCTTGATGTAATTAATCCTTTATTTTTTAATGCATAGAAGTTAATTTTCAACTAACATGATAGGATTTCTTTAGGTGGTCACATTTGAGACCGACTTAGTTCAACTTGTAGGATATATTATGCCATACATCTTTGTACCATAATTTTTGGATTGTGTTCTTGTAGGCATAACTATTTGAGTTATGTGGAAACCTATACATGTAACACCATTTATTTTCTTTGGCCATATTTTTTTGACTAGGAATTAAGGATTTTTTTGGATTAGACACAACAGTGGGATTGTTGTTGGTATGTATAAAAAAATTTAGCACCACTTACCAACACCACTTGCACTTACCAACTTGTGTTATACACCTCAGATCGGGTTGATAGTGTGGATGTGCCTTCGGATGGAGAAGATGTAGGCACCCCAAGAGGTATGCCACCAATACACGATCAATCATTCATCATTTTTATACTCTTTCCAAATGGAGAGAGGATTTTAAGAATGAAGGAGCTTAGAGATCATAAGGTCATAATGAGGGATTAAGGGAATTTCAACATAATGAAGCCTCTCACTTAACTCATGTCTTGTTTAGGAGAGGGAGGGTGTATTTATAAGTTTTCAAAATAGTTAATTAGGGAGACTAATTAATAAGTATTTAGAGGTAACAAATGAATAATAGTGAATAATGTTGAATAATTGGAATAATATATGAATAGTATAGGAATTTTGGAAGTGGGGAACTAATGCAATTATTGAATCATTCTTTTATTTGATCATGGAAGATAATGGGAGATTTTATTAGAATATTTTATTATGATGAGGATAAATTAGAATATTTTATTTTGATGGTGGGGGACATGAGGATAAATTAGAATATTTTATTTTGATGGTGGGGAAATGAGGATAAATCAAAATATTTTATTCGATGGTGGGGGACATGAGGATAAATTAAAATATTTACTCTAATGGTGGGGGTAGTGGAAGATTGATGTGGAAGGTGATGTGGAAAGGTGATGTGGAGGATTTGATTAAGTGATAATGGGGGTTAATTAAATGATTAACATTGATTAATCATTCATGAATTTTTATGGGAATTTGATGGGGTGAGGAATTAATTAATAGGATGAAGAGAATTAGGTCTTGTATATAGATAAATAATACCCAATAGAAAGAAACCAAACAATAAATTATAATTTTGATCCCTCTTTCGTATCTCCTTACTGACCTCGTATGAGATTACGAAAACTTGGAATGAAGCATCGAGATTGTTAAATCTCAATGATCAAATGTTTGTGGATGCTCTAAAGATGTTTTGAATGGAAGTAGATTTCACTACAAGAAAAGTGATTGAATGAATAATTAAATTGATTGTTGGATTCATGATCAATTGGAAAACATAATGACGTGTAGAATTGAATGGAAATTCAACACAATAATGATGCAAATCTCAAAGCTTCCAAAGATGAAAAATGGAGAGGAATGATTATTGAAAAATTACTATCATCTCAAAATTGTTTGGCAGTGGGAGGTAAGTGAAGAAAATGCTCTGCAACTTTGGTGAAAAATAGGAGTAAGATTTTCTAGGGTTTATCATCCGTAATCGCCATACCACGGACTTTTTGGGATATGCGAGAATTTATTACTATAGTTTCTCCTAGGGTTTCTTTCCCTCTGGGCATCCCCTATATAATGTCCTCGCCATCTTCAAACCCAGTTGTTTCAACCATGGTGGAGATAGTGGAGCAAACAATGGCACCGTAGGCAAAGTGACCCAAGAAATTCATCCCGAAGGTCTTCCACGAGTTAATCTTTCTCCTCCTGATGTGGTTCTGCCCATTCCTGAATTTAATGTTACTTGTCAATGGTTAGAGTAGTTTTTCCTCATTGGGTATTTTGTGGGTCGAATCCCCTTTGAAAGCATGCTCAAATCCTAGGTTAACATAGTCTGGACTCCTCATGGAGTCTGATCTGGATAGCATTCAAAACATGACCAAGGGTTTCTTTCTTTTTCATTTTTCTGACCCTACTAATGTGCCCAATATTATGGCTAAGTAAGCCACTTGGTATGTCCACAACTCACTACTTGTGTTAACACCATGACACAATGACTTTGTGGTATTTGAATATACCACCCTTAAAGTACCTATTTGGGTTGAATTTCCTGGTCTCCTTTTTCCATGCGTGGCTTTTTACTGCAAATTCTTTGCTTCTTTTGGGTGGGTAGTTTTCCTTGAAGCTAATAGGTTTTACCATGCTCGGCCGCAGAAGTGAGTATGCATTGAGATTGATCTCTCGTAGGATCTCAAGGAATTTGTGGATATCCAGATGGGAGATAAACGTTATTCCCAGTGGGTCATGTATATCAATCTACCTAACACATTCTTTTGTTGCGGGCATCGATCACAAGATCAAGGATTATCGATTTATGTACCCGTAATTGCCCTATGGCCAAAGCAACTCTCGAGTCAGTCAAACCCCAACATGAGGAAGGTTGGAAAGTTTCCGGGGTTGGAGAAACAAGAAAAAAGCCCAAAATCTAAAGCCTCTAGTTCTAATGGTCATCGAGATCCACTATTAAGGAACAATCTCTTAGTATCCCTAATAAAGAGGCCATTTGCTCTTGCTAAATAACCAAATGGTGCTACCAAACTCGGATATTCGTTGCCAAATTATTCTAGCACACCCCTTGCGGCATTAGTTCTCATGGACCGAAAAATTCTATTTCTCATATTCCGATTCAAAGACTCAATACCACTACTTATGCCAAGCAACTCACAAGGGCCCTCCAAATGGCCCCGAAGTCCTTCTCGCATCTCTCAGGACCATAGCCCAACATGCAGTGTGGATTCTACCAAAGCAGAGTACACAACATTGAGTATGCAGACTAAAATAAAGTTGATTTGCGGGATTTTTGCAACACAATGTTGCTCATTTCTGCACAATCAATATGACACCCTTGATGGATTAGAGGATGGGGATATGGCTCTAGACCAACGTTTCCCATGAATTGTTTATCTTGGAATGTTATGGGTCTTACAGGACTTTTGTCATAAGTATGTTGTGTGTGAAAATAGACAATGATGTGCAAACTTGGATGTTTTGTTTTTGTAGGAAGTAAAAATTACAGGTTTTCAATTACAAATGGTTTGCAATTCCATACGCCTAATAACTTGGCTTTTTTGTAGCAATCATGAAGCAGGAAGTGGAGGATTGATTTTTCATTTTTCTCCCAAATGACAACCTCTATTAATTGACCATGGTATCGACCCCACCAATTGTGTCATATGGGTCCTATTTAATATAGATGGTCACCCCTTTGGGCTCATAAATAATTACGCCTTGAATGATGTGGCCGAAAGGGCCAATTTTTAGCGGTGAATCTCAAATCCATTCCTAATCCTTACTAGGTAATAAGTGGAGATTTTAATATGGTTGAGTCACCTAATGATAAATGTTACCACTTTCCAATGAGGTGGACACCTAGAAAAAGGCAAGCATGGAACTTCATGTGTAATAAATGTGGATTTTTTTATCCTAACACATCTCACTTTCCCACCTCTGAAGTTTGGTATACGTGGACCAATCTACGTGGAGGGAAAGATCACGTACTTAAATGACTTGATAGGGCCATGTTATCAGCTCAAGATTATTTTGAGTTTGATAGCATTTATTCTATGCCAGTGGAGGTCATGCCTAAATTTTTCCTTTCGGATCATTCTCCAATACGATTTCATATCAGTTGGCATGATGTGCGCCCCTTTTGTCATAAAGGCCATTATTTCTTAATAATTCCTTGATGCAACATGGCACCACTGTCAATCATATCACATGGGCTTAGAATTTAATTCCACAACCCAGTCATTATCAACGATTTCATCCACCTATACAAGCCAGTTGGATACAGTGGTGGGAAGATGCGATGAATCAGACAACTAGATTTATTAGAATCTATGACTGACAACTAGAAAAAATCGGTGCCGCTCATACTCTGCTTACGCCTTGGCTCTAAGTTAGGAGATGATGATACTTCAAGGTGATCCCTTATTTGAAACCCTACAACTTCAAGTTGTAACACTTCGAAAAAAATCCAAATTGCGGATAATTATAATGTCAGGGGCGCGTAGATCCGGGCTCGAATGCATTGGCTCAAAATTGGAGATCGGGTCTCGAAAGAATTTTTATTTTCTCAGAGCCAAAAGCCTTCCCAATAGATCTAGAATATCATGGATAACATAGCTCAAATTACAGAACCACAAATTATGTTACAAGCCTTTGTGCGCCATTACAAGCTCGTGTTTCAAGCTCAACAAACCTTTGCAGCTCTCCCAAGCTGCTCTTGATCAATGTTTGGGTGTTGTGCCGCAAAAATTATCAAAGGCTCAGAAGGTGATCTGCGAGAGAATGCTTACCATTGAAGACCTCCATGAAGCCACCATGAAAATGGCTAATGATAAAGCATCAAGCTATGATGGTTTCCCTTGTGAATTATTTAAAGCCCTTTGGGATTCGCTCAACCAAGACCTGTTTCAGGTTTATCTTGAAGGTTTTCAAAAACAATCCCTAGGGCCACACATTAATAAGGGAAATATAAAATTCATCCCTAAGTAAGGAGACCCGAGAAAATTACCTATTGGTGTCTCGATTATGCTCTTGAATGTCTCTTATAAAATCATTGCCAAAGCGTTAGCTCTGCGGTTATGTAGTCTTACGCAAGTTATTATTCGGCTAAAGCAAACATGATTTATTTAGGGATGATACATCCTGGATAACATCATCATGGCGTGGGAAGGCATGGAATGGGTTCATAGGTCTAATCAGGCTGCCATGTTTATCAAAATCGATTTTGAGAAGGCTTATGATTGGATTGAATGACCATTCATACTCACCATGCTTCAAGCCCTTGGCTTTGGTCCCATTTTTATTTAATCCGTCAATATGATTTTTGTAGATGCTTCTGCTCAGATCTCTATCAATGGCCTCATCTCGGAACCTTTTGGGATTTTTCGTTCCATTTGGAAAGGTTTTCCTCTTGCCCCTGCACCTTTGTATGTGCTCATGGTCGAAGGTTTTGTGTGCTCGCGGAAAAAGGTTTTGGCTATCTATTAGTGTAAATGAAGAATAGAGATGAAAGCCCGATTAATTTATTATTGTTTAGGAAATTTGAATTATAATGGAAGGTTGCAATATTTATAGATATTGGACAACAATGTGCAAACAAATGGGATTTTACAACAATGCAACAATAAACATACCCGTGCACATATAATTACAAATAATTGGTTTAAACCATATAATAAATCTAAAGAAATCTATGAGAATACTATTTCCCAAATAGAATTAAAATATGGTTTATAACAACTTACAACAATAATATAATTACCTAGTAAAAGAAAAATTAACCTAGGTAATCTATGATTTACCTAACATTCCCCCCTTAATTTTCATTGTCTCAAGTGATGCAGAGAGGAACTCTTTAAACAACTCGAACTTGTCATGTGCAAGTGACTTTGTGAAGATATCTACTCGTTGTTCAACTGTTGGAAAAATTGAAATTGTATATTTTGTTTCAAGACATGCTCACATATTAAATGTACTTGTACTTCAATGTGCTTTGTTATCTCGTGAAAAAATGGATTACAAACAAGTTTGAGAACACCTTCATTGTAAACATACAAGGTGGTTGATTTGTCTGTGGTATTCCAAGTCCTTCAAGTATATGACGTATCCATATCGCTTCGTAGAAAACTCAACATACAACATGATATTCAAGGCTTCGTGGAAGAGCGAGAAACAAAGTGTTATTTCTTGCTTCCCCATGATATCGGTCCAGATCCCAAAAAGAACACAAATCCTAAAGTGGATTTTCTATCATCAATATTACCTGCATGATCTGAATCCAAATATCTAGTCAATAAGAATTGATCATTCTTCTTGTATTCTAGACCAAGATCTATTGTACCCTTGAGATATCTCAAGATTCACCTTGTTACCTTCTAATGAAAAAATCAGGGTTCTTGTATGAACCATGATAGATATCTCACTACAAGGCTGATATCTAGTCTAGTGTAGGTCAAGTAAATGAGATTCCCAATCAATTATCGATAGAGAGTTGCATTTACCACGAGAGATGGATTTGAATGAGATAACTGCAATATGTTCTTCATAGGTGTAGCAATAGGTGTGTAATCTATCATCCTAAATTTCTTGAGTATTGTCTTGGTATAATTCAACTGAGAAACAAATATATGATTCTCTTTCTACCATACTTCCAATCTAAGACAGTAGTGCATGAGCCCGAGATCTATCATGTCAAACGATCGGTTAAGATCTTTCTTCGTTACATCAATCATCTTCACTGAACTGCTAGTGATGACTAGATCATTGACATAGAAAACAACAATCACAATCCCCCTTGCTTTTTGAGGTAGAGATTGGGATCATATGGATTTATGACAAATCCATGCTGTACGAGATGCTCATCTATTTTGATGTACCAAGCCCGAGGTGCCTATTTAAGGCCATATAGAGATTTCATGAGTCTACATACCTTTGTTTCTTGACCAAGTACGACATATCCCTCAGGTTGAGTCATGTAGACTTCTTCTTGTAGATATTTTTTAGAAAGGAACTTTTCATGTCCATATGATGGAATTTCCAACCAAACTATGCAACTAGAGAAAAGATCATCTTGATCATTTTGATCTTAGATGTGGGAGCAAATGTCTCCTCATAGTCAATGCCTTCTTTTTGTGCGTACTCCTTTCTACTAGTAGTATTTATTTGTACTTGTCTATGGTCCCATCTACTTTGTACTTTTTTTGAATATCCATCTGTAACTAATGGGTTTCTTCCCTGGTGGAAGATCGACAAGTTGCCAAGTGTTGTTTTTCATCACTGACTTATACTCAACATCCATGGCATCTTTCCAAGATTTTTATTGTAGGGCTTCTGGACTATAGAGGGCTCATCAGATTCAATAAATCTACTCATCAAAGCAAAGTTGACTTCTTCTCATGCTTTATTGTGAGTCCTTGGTCAAAGTGGTGGATGTATCTCGGTAGAGCATCAATTTCACATCTCATGTCATGCTAGTATACCACTTGGGCATACGTTGAAAATCGCTCCATGGGTCGTGGTTTTATTTGATCATCACCATAATCCCCATCATCACTTTCATCATATGCGGGAGCATCAATTTTTTTTTACAACGGTGAAAAATCTACATTAGATGAGTTTAGAGGAGGAGTCCCTTCTTCCTTCTTATCAATAAACTCAACATCTTTGTTGGTGTAGAATTTTCGGTCTTTGGATCCATCAATCTAACCCAAGAGTCTCTTCATCATAGTTAATGAAGATGAGTTTTTGTGACTTCATATCTAACTTCTTTTATGTTGCTTGGGTATGTGCATGCTTGATTTACACTGAATACTCCGAGGTGTGCAACAAATGGATTTTAGCTTTGACCATGCTTCATATGTCGTCACTCCATCAAGAGAAAATGTGGGAACTCTTTGTTAAAAAAATATAAAAAATTATTTCTACTTTTTCCCAAAATGTCCTTGTCAGTCCAGAATCATCGATCATGCATCACACCATTTCCATGATAGTGCGATTTCTTCTCTTAACAACACCATTTTGTTGCGGTGTGTGTGGAGGAGGCATTTGTTGACAAATCCCGTGAGCTTGTAGGTAGGATTTGAACTCATTACTGGTGAATTCCCCCTCAATATGAGTGGAGAATATCTGATGTGTTGACCAGTCTCATTCTCTACAACCACTTTGAACTTCTTGAAGGTTTCAAAAGCTTCACTTTTCTTACGAAGACAATATATCCACATTTTTCTTGAATAATCATCAACAAAAATCATGAAGTATTGAAATCTAGAATGACTCGGTTGCATCGCACCGCAAAGATCGACATGAACCAGATCAAGTTTACCATGAGCTCGATAGGTACTCTTATGGAATGAAGCTATGTTATTTTCCTACTAGGAAGTGAGGACATTTATCTGTATCCTTCTGGAGATATGGCAATCCTTTTACCATATTATACCAGCAAAGTGTTTTGAGATACTTGAAACTAATGTGACCAAGTCTCTAATGCCACAATTGTGTAGAGGTAGAATTCTTAGCCACAAGTTCCTGATCATCTCTATGGAAAAATCAAGCTGGAACATACGTCCCACATTAGAGGCTTTTGTAACAATTTTTGAGCCTCATGATTTGTCTTGAATTAAACACATTTTCTTACGGAATGACTATCAAAGTCAATCTTCAAATTGTGATCTAGAAGTTGACTAACTAATAGTAGATTTTTGTTAACCCAGGGACATATAATACATCTGATAATCTACAATTGCGTGAACCAAGAGGTAGAGAAATGTTCCCAATCCCCTGTACTATGTATGAAGAATCATCACCTAATGAAACATGGTTTTTAAAGGCATGTCCCTCATTGTGGTAAACCAGTCTTGGTCTTTGTGGCTGGTCATGTGTCGAGTGGCTCCCGAATCAACATACCAGACATCACTAGATGATGTGGAAGGTTCACTTGATCGAGAAGTGTACAAGAAGTATTCATTATCTTAATGTTCTTCTTGCTCAGCTATATTTCCTTGCTGATGGGGTTTTCTTCTCCAGTTCCCCTTCTTCTACCCTTGATTGTAGTTTGAATTTCCCTTATGATATTTCTGATTTTGAGGTCTAGAATGACTTGATGAACCTTTCTTATAGGTATTGAACCAACAATATTTTATATCATGTCCTCTCTTGCAGATAAGACATTTATTCTTATTTTTTTTTTGTTTGTCCCCATGTTGATGTTGTGTTTGGGACTTTTGAGAAGAATTAGATTTTCCTTTTCCTTTCCATTTCGATGAGAAGCTAAGTGCCTTCTCCTCTTTGTCATTTTTTTTGTACATTGCTTCTCTCTTGTTGTAGTAGGTTCACTAAATTGTCAAAAGAAACTATCGATTTGACAAGTTGAGTGTTGTCAAAAAATGTGGTATGAATGAGGGAGTGCTCTTAGAACAATGGGAATGAGAGATGTATCAGTGACCTCCTCTCCTAGGGCTAGAAGTGAAGCCCTTAATTTTGCAACTCTTCTCAAGAAATATTTTATTTTCTCATTTTGTTTGAACTTCAGTGTGTGTAACTGACTCTACAAATTTAGTATTACATTCTTGTTTTTGGCCTCGTACACTATGCCCAACTTATCCCATGTTTCTTTGGCTGATTTGGCATCTCAAATGTGGGGTTGCATGTCATCAGAAACTACAAACAAGATTATTAGCTTGACCTTCTGATTGGATCTATCAAAATGTCATTATTTTGTTGTATCAGTTGTTGATTTGGTTACAAAACCATCCACAACATTCCAAATATCTTCAAACTCAAGTTATGTTTTGATCTTTATCTTCCATGTTGTATAGTTATCTCCTCTTAGAAGTTGAGAATTTGGAAGAAAGAACTTGGGGGCGTTGGTGCCCATTTTACATAATCAACTAACAAAGGGTAAGGCTCTTATCACTCTAGGTATATGGTCTCCCAATCTATATACCATCAGTTCGATATACCGAACCTTTCTATATACGCACCCTTCTAATATACCCATCAGTACGTGGAAGAAGCTCAACCTTTCAATATACTCGGTAGTACGTGAAAGAGGTGTTAACATACATGAAAGAATTTGATACATGGTACCAAGACAATACTAAAAGGGGTCTATGTGATTAATGACACAAGCTCAAAGGAATATCCTCATACGTGCACATAACTTTGCTATAAACTTGGATAATTTCAGTGTCTGGATTTACGTCATGAAATCGTTCACAGAAGGATGGGAGGGCTCAAAGTGTGTGCATTTTGTCCTTATTACTCCCGTCGATTTAAAGGGTCGATGCCTAGATGATGTTGTTGTAGCTATATTAGGTGTTAAGTGTAATAGTAGTCACAATGGATTTACCCGTAAGCGATTCCCAGAGGCACTTTATATACCGAACGCTGCAAAAGAGATCCAAAGATCTCATGAGTGTATAGAACTAAACTTTCACTAATTTTGTTTACAATTCTTTGCCAGTTTTTAGGTTACAATATTTGTAGTTGAATATGGAAACTTGCAAATTAGTACAATGCACTAAAAATACACTAAAATATTACAATTTCATCCAATATGCAAAAAAATTGAATGACAGGTAATTTTTTTTTTTGTTTTGCGAGGCCCTGGTGGCCTCCAGAGCAATGGGCGACTCTCTGAGCAAAAACCATAAAAAATAAAGAAAAATGCAGTTTTGAAGCACCCCCTTTTGAAAATGTTGCTAAGAATGAAAAATAAGTGAAGTGGGAGAAATTGTTTATCGACTCTTTTTAGGGTTTTCTCCTCTAAGTTTAACGAGGATCTAGTTAGAACTAGTAACTTTAGTAGTGTTTATTACCCCTATATATAGTGGTTGTGTGCTAAATAGACCGCTAAATCAAAAAGTATTAAAACAAGTCAATTAGGTAGGGGGTAAAACCCCAAACACCTTTCCCCAAAGCATTATTCTTATCCAACTTAAGCGCATATACCATTTGTAATTTGAAATGAATCAAATTGTATTTAAAGAATATAAAATCATGCTAACCTATTGAAATTGAGGTGGTAACTTTGCGTGAGGAGTTCCAAGTGGTGGGTGCGGTGGGGGACGGTGGTTTTAGGTCATCCACTTTAGGTGGATCTCATCACTTTGAATGCCTCTACCATTATTTTATTTTGTATTATGAGTTTTTGTTCACTATTTTTATCAACACCATAATTTCTTTGTTTTCTGTAGGGTTTTGAGTTTACTTCGTCCTTCACTGGTTGAAGTAGGGTAAGGTCACGTCGCCAATGGCTTCGACCGTGAAGCTACAAGTAGAGGTGGGCATGGATCATGCTTAGCTGATTGGTGGATTGACTCAGTGCTTTGAATTTTTTTGCTGTGCGGTCAAGCGATTAGGCTCACCAAAATCATCCACAATCGCTTTACATTCCGAGGAGTAACATGTCAACATTTTGTTGAGGCGAGAGGATCTTGATTCAAAGCAAAGATAACTTGACCTCCAATGAAGCACATGGCTCCATAAATGCAACTCGACTCTAATGTTTTACCTCACCTGAGATCTACCAAACAATGCAACTTGATCCGCTAAATAGTGTTTGGTGGGTATGAAGAACCATCCAAATAGCTTAGTGGAGAGAAAATGGAACTCGGTGACTTGGCCGTGTGGATGAAACTAGTTCGCCCACCTTGAAGTAGGGGTCAACTCACCGAAGCTAGGTCAAACAAATCGGTAAGAGCTCTATGAGCTCGGTGAGGACCAATACAAGATTCCTCCAAATATAGTAGATGCTAGGTTTAATAGTGAATAAGATGGGAAACTAGTTTTAGTGAGAAACCCCTAATGGGGAATATAATTTTTTTAATTTCTTTTCCTGCAGTAATTTTTTTCCTAGTGCAGGGGGCACCAATGCAAAAAAAAATTGCATTCCAAACACCGGAATGAACAGGAATTTGTGGGGAGGAAGAGATGGGTCTGGTAAGTTACAGAGAGGCTGCATAGGCTCTCCAAATGTGGCAAATGCTTCTCCAAGCTCCACTCTCTTCTACTCTCTCTTTACACACCTTATTTACTCACAGGTCTAGATACCTTCTTTGGTACCAAATGTAAATGAAAACATGGAAAAAGCCTCGATTAATTTATTAATGTTCAGGAAAATCAAAATTACAATGGAAGGCTACAATATTTATAGATATTGAACAACTATGTGTAGAAAAATGGGTTATTGCAACAATGACAACAATAAACATACCCGTGCACATATAATTATAAATAATTGGTTTAAACCATATAACAACTCTAAAACATGCTACATGAATATTATTCCCAAAATACAATTAAAATATGGTTTATAACAACTTACAACAATAATATAATTACCTAGTAAAAGAAAAATTAACCTAGGCAATCTATGATTTACCTAATAGTTAGCTCATGGAAAAGCACATGGTCTTGTTTGAGGAATATCACCGATTTGAGCCCTATTCTCAACTTCTTAATGGGAATTTTGTGGATGATTCCTTTCTTATGCTCATTGAAGATGAAACCAACATTCACAATGCTATGCAATGTTTGGATACTTTCTACCTAGCTTCTGGCTCATCCATTCAATGGCAAAAAACCTAGTGTTATTGGCAATCTTTCCTTCTTGTGCTAGATTAGATTACCATTTTGACTAGAAAATCGACACATGGTGAAAGTTTTAAATTCTTGGGTATTCATTTTTCTTTTCAAGCCTCCCTACTGAGCTATGGAAATATGTCATTCAACAAGTGGCAAAAAAAGTTGGAATATTGGATCACCAGGCCTTTATCTTTAGCTGACAAGTTTCAAATCTGCTCCAAAGTTCTTGCAACCACACATGTTTATTACTCGTCATGTTGGGTTCCTTCCAAAGCTTCCATTCAGAAGTTGAAAAATTTCTCAAAGATTTCTTGTGGGCTAATGCTTCTACATGGAAAGGTTTTCATCGGGTAGCTGGGACATTTGTTGCTTGCCTCAAAATTCTAGGGGTCTCGACCTTATTCACATTCAACACCAAGGACAAGATCTTTGCGCTAAATGGATTATCAGAAGCATTACTAGCCAAGAAGATTGGAAATTTCTTATATGACATGTTATTGTTGAAGGTTCTCCTTATGGCCACCATGCATGGAAAGGATTGGGGTTTGTTAATTTTCTCATCACCGAGTGCCTGTCAAAATTGTTGGCACCTTTTTGCTTAACAACATTTAGAAATATTGGGAATGTGTTAAGCCCTAGCTTTTGTGGAAGGGGGATGGATTTCGTAATGGGCTTTCTGTCAACTAACAATATCTCTAGTGGTCACCGATTTTTCAATCTCAAGATAAGTGCTTAGTAGAGGTCCCATGAATCTAAGCACTTAAATTCTTCAAACGTGAAATTTGCACCATCGAGGACTTCTTCTACGAAAAAATTTCAATCCTCATTCTCTTGGCCGGATTTTAAAGCTCTTTTTCAACTTTCCAACTAGAACCAGGACAATTTTACTACTGCGATCAATTTGGTTCCTGATCACATGTTGTATAAGATTATTGTGCATTCCCCTTGCCCATGGTGGATGGACTGGAAGTGGTATGCCGATACCCCATTTTGTAATTACAAAGCCAAAAAGGATATTGTTGGCTCTCGCCTCATTTTCCCATGGTGGATAACTTAATACAGGTTGGAGAATTCATTCCACTCTATCTACTTGGGGTAGGTGATTTGAAACTGTTTGGAATCTATGTGTGGAGCCCAAGATTTCTCATTTCCTTTGGTGTATTCTACACCAAGGCCTTCCTATCGGGGATTGTCTTGTTCAAATTGGGATCCCAACTCCCAAATTTCCTTTTTGTGGCCATCTGGAAACAATCTTACATGTTTTTTGTTTTGTCCCAAAGCTCAAAATGCCTAGAACTAGATCCATTCATTTTTCTTTCCTTTATGACCTCATTGCTTCACTTGAAACATATCCTTTTGGGATAATCCCAAGCTTTTGCCTATGTTCACCTAGATTTGGCATGTTTTTAGAGGGGAGATTCTATTTTGGATATGGAAAGAAAGAAATGCTTTTTCTTTGCTAATTCTGCAGTTGATCAATCTTTCTCAGTTTATAATAAATCTATGGTGATCTCCAATGTGCTTCTGTAGATACAAGTTCAAGCCAACAAGGTTGCGCTGGAGGTGGATCACCTCCAAACCCTGCTATGCCACTAGGGGAAGCCCCATGTAATGTTGCTTGAGTGCTTCCATCTCCTACTAGGCATTCCTCACCTTCACCCGTAGTGACCGGGAGCATCCAGTCTCAACGTCGTGCTTTCAGTTGCACTCGCCGCTCCCCAGGGCAATTATATCAGCACAACTACTTACTAGCTCTCCGCCATGGTCAGGGCTCACCGCCGTATTCATCTAATCGCCAGTAGGGCTGGGGCTCACCACCTCACCAACATGAGTGGGACTCTCCTCCCGCCACCGCTTCACATCATAACACTTGGAACCCACTGCCACCGCCACCATCGACAAATTCCTTAGCCTCAACCTCGTCATACTTACTGTGGGGAAGCGAGATCGGAGGAAGAAATTGCTGTTTGTTGGGAACTTCCAGATCTGGAAATGACTTTCCTGGTTTGGGGTGGTTGGATGATCACGATCCACCCTCCTTAGGCATGTTTGCCATGCCTATTTTTTTGTACTCTCTCTAGGCTCAACCTAGTTTCTCTCTCGTTGCTCTAGGCTCAACTTAGCTTTGTTTGTGGTTTGGGGTGTGCTCTCATATTTCTCACTTTTTTTTTCTTGAAAGTTATCTTATATCTTATTGAATTGAATTACTATAATATAAGATCATTTTCATAAAATAAATGGAGAGGAATGAGTGCTTATTTATAGACGAGGGAAGAGAATCCAAAACACTTGATTTACATGATTGATTTTTCTGATCTAAAGCTAACTAAAGCATGATTGGAGAGATTTGTTTGATTTTCCAAATTGATTAGAAAGATAAGTTTTGTTTTGAGCTTGATTGAGTGAGTTATCATTGAGTTGGAAAATGTGACATGTATTTTGAATATTTTTAGCTTTTGCGTTGAAATATTAAATTCATGTCTTTTTTTTTACTCACCCAAAAAGTGACGCGAGTTTTAGCTTTAGGAATTCTCCTTTAACTTTGGAATGCCATGCTTTATGAGATATGTTTAGTTAACTCAAATGCATGATTTGATTTAATCTAAACTTTTCCTCTTACATATATTTAATGATTTTATCTTTAATTGATTTGTTTTTCTCTAGTTAACTTGAGATGTTAATTAGTGAAGTGAAAGTGAATAAGAGGTGAGGTGGAAATGGATATATGTAGGATTTATTTAATTATTTTAATACAAAATTATCTAATAAAATTAGCTAATGTGATAAAGGATGAATAATAAGAATGATAGGATTAATTAATTAATCCTAGAAATGGGATATGACTGTAATAGGGTTCATAACACAAATATTTAATAATTCAATACCTATGTGTGAGTGATATGAATGTTTAGGGGATTTACAGGACAATGTTGTAAAATGCCATTAAAGGTCATAAAAATGAAATATATCAAAAGTGGTCAAAAATGGTTGTAATGTATTGTGAAGTAATTACGGGATGATTTCGAGAGGTTTAGAATGCATAAAGTGATATTTTAGGGTGTCTACATTTCCACCTCTTTAATGTAAAATTATGAGCATATTTGCACACAAAATTGAACACAATAAAAATCTCTATTCGATTAATTTATTTACTCAATCAATAAAAATATATAGAGAATAGATTTCTATAAAATAGGAAATCTATAACAAAGTACCCTAATTGCGTGAGTTGGTTTAATAACCAAATCTCACACAAATAACAATAAACAAATATTAACTATTATATGCGTTGTATTTAACAACCCATATATTAGTAATTACTTTTTACAATTATGTAATTACTAACTCACATTTACATCATTCTTATGAATTACATTTACCATAATGTGAGCACTAGAATATTAATTCCTAACATTTAAGGTGTTATTATGAAGTAATAGTGCATTAAAAATAGTAGACATGTGTAGATTGGTGAACAAATGATAGAAAAGTGTGGTAAACCGCCTGATTTTCCTTAATGAAATATTTTGACGCCCAACGAGTTAAGGATGGTATTAAGGAGTGCCCTTTAAGTAGGTGGGTGACATAATAAAGTGGTGGACATCCACTTGATAAAGGGAGAGAGAGCCACATATATAACATGAGAATAAATGGCGTAGAAAAATGAATGATGAGAGTGAAAAGGAAAAAAATTAGGGTTTAAAAAGAAATTATGGTTTAAAATAAGGGGTTAAATAGAGAGGGTGGGGGAATAAAATATTATTAGTCATTTTTACTATAGAACCTTTGATGATCATGAGATATTTTTTGAGCTCTAGATTGTGGGAGATATGACACAATATCCACCTCATGTTCATTACATGGATGGTATCCGAGAGTTCGAGCCGGCTCTTAGAAATGATGATCCGATAAATACACAAAAATAAAGTAATTAGGTGCATTTATTACTTATTATACATAGTTGAAAGTGGAAAATTAATGCTAGTGCATGGAAGTAAGCGTGTGAGCATAGCTTGTAGAGTGTGCTAGCGTAGGATTTCCTATGCTAGTGAAGGTATGTGAAGGTATGAAATGCGTTAGCATAATGGATGTGATAGTGTGGTTTTGAGTGCATTACCATGATAATATATGCACTAGCGTTGAGTGCATTAGCATTGTAAATAATGCACTAGCGTTAAAACTAAGTACGCTAGCATTAAAAAATTTGTGCTAGTGTAAATTTAGATACAAGTGCGAATTATGAGGAATAAGTTAAATGTCGAAGATGAAACGAGAAGAAAAATGAGTTTTAAAGAAATAAAAAAGTAGCGTGATGTGTGTAAGAGAGATTATATGCCATGGACATGCAAGAGAGACATGGATGATAGTAATCATTCGAGAGACAAATGACGAGGTATGAGTGGAGAGGACTATGGGAGATATTGGAGGCTTCAAGAATGACATACATAGTATGAATTTCACACATCATACTAGACCACTACTTATTTGTGTTAGTAGAGCAATGACATAGCGAGTCACAAATATTCAAATTACCTACTGGGAGATATCCATGACATTAAATGATGTATATCACATAATGAGGGTGCCGATGTAGGGTCATTTGATTCAGTGGGAGAGGAGTGCAACACATATCCGGGAATATATACAACTATTTTTTTGAGTAGACGAGTTTCATGGAGAGGGTATGACATTGCACGATAGAGGACATAGAGGATGACACATTAGTGTAACTTTGATTTACTTGATTCTTATTATTAGTGTCTATTTTCTACCTAATAAGATGAGGAAACATTTTCAACTTAGTTTGATTAGTGTGGTAGTGGAGCTAATGGACTTAGCAACAATGTTTTCATGGGGGACATGCATATTATCCCATTTATACAAAGATATGCATATGGTAGTGTATAAGAGTCTTAGAAATTTGGGTCCAACGACATTATTACAGATTTGGGCATGGGACCATATCACAGTAGGTTGGTGATGGGTGTACTTAGAGATAGATAGATAGAGGATCCATTAGTATGTGGTTGGGAGATATTAGGTGTCAATAATAGAGGTCACTGAGGAGATTTAGGATTCTACCAACAAGCGATAGATGATATGCAGTTGCAACTGATTACATGGAGGCCATACAGTCGATATAGATGGGTGAGAGATGATACATAGTTAGGGACAATGGAGATATAAAATTATATTATTGGTAGTCGATTATACATCATTGAGTGGCATAGACCTAATAGTGTCATGTAATAGCTTGGAGTTACATGAGATATTTTGGTGGGAGATAAATAATATATGTGGGTAGCGTGAGAGACCATAGATTTTGGGCCACACATTAGGTCAAGAATAACAAGGGACAATTTTGGAGGATTATTATGATAGGTATGGGATGCACAAGCATACATCGTGGATCCTAGTGTATCGTGGATTATGATAAAAATTGCACAATAAAATAAGAAATAAACACTAAATATTATAATATCAAATTTAGAAATTCATCAGGATGTCAATTACAATGATAGAGGTTACATTTTATAATGTTTGATCTCCTACAAAGGTGGAGTCAAACTTCATCTTCAATCCCTCATATCACTCTCCATGAATCTCTCAAACCTATCCCTAAGATATCTCTCACATCCCTTTATTATCTCACACACCAAAATAGCTACATGAGTTGTTTATTCAACAACTTCACTCACACACAACTATTAACTATATTATTAATATGAGTTGTATTAACTCATTATTAATAATATTACAATTTATTAATAATGTCACAATATATTTGTAACATTCACTCCCCTATTGTTAACATTATTAATTCCCAATATACACTCCCCTAATGTTGACAAGGTAGAAAAAATAATCACACTTCCTTCTGCAGCTTTCCGCCCATGCATGCTCATGATCTAGATGGTTTTGTAGGACAACCAACAACCTCAACAAGGATGGTTTTATAGGACAACCAAAAACTTGAAACAAAGGATGGTTTTACAGGACAACCAACAACCTAAAACAAAGGATGGTTTTATAGGACAACCAACAACCCAAATATCATGTTGTTGCTTTTCCTTTGTGCTTTCATCTATCCACTATGTCTTTCCTTCAAGGAATATGTAGGAACCACTACTTACTAAATACAAACTGAATAGAGGGAAAATTGAACATTGAGACCATGTTCCAGTTCCCCCCCTCAATGTGAACATTTCACTTATTCAAACAAGAACTTTGAAATCATACTGCAAATCTGAAATAAAAGAAAACACACATACACACACACACACGCCACCACAACTTCGTGTGGCCCCGTTATTGGTGATTGACGAGAGGTCATTGATTGACCTCCAACCTCTCGTTGCCTCCGTCCTCCATGAAATGCACTCTTTACTTAATATAAGAAGTCTTCATCACTTTGCTGAGCATTTGTTTCCTCATTATCAGAGTGGGGAGACTTCATATCCCAATCACTTTCTTCATCTTTGTTTTCAGAAATGAAGGCTTTATCCTTCAATTTACCATCAAGTAAATCTTGTGCTCTTTTCTTACAATACATAATACCATGTCCAGGAACATTACAATAGTGACAAAGAAATTTTTTGGACCTTTGGAGGTTGATTTTTGTTTAAAAGAAGGTTTGAATCTTCCTTTAGCATATGATTTGTTTCTAACATACATTGCAGTTTCTTCTAGATCAATCTTCTTGGTTCTATTTTCTTCTTCTATCAGAGAAGAAATTAAATCCTCTAGACTTGGATTTATTTTGCTCAAAGTGAAGACCATATTAGAATAGCTAGGAGGCATGCTATTAAGTAATACTGCTTTTGCATCATCATCAAGCACATCAACTTTGATTCCAGCTAATTGATTTGAAATAGAATGAAACTTACTGATATGTTCCACCATACTTTCTCCTTCCTCCATTTTGAGTCCGAACAACTTTTTCTTGAGTGCCACTATTGCGCTATCTGCTTGTGACCCAAATAGTTTGCTTAGTGTTGTCAGATCAAATGTGATGTCTTTGTTAGATTTATGTGATGCAGGTAGGCATTAGATAAACCTAGGCCAATAATCATCGTTGTTTTTCGATCCTTGCTTTCCCATTTTGTTGCTTCATCTACATCATGTGGTTTCTTGATTTTTCCTTCCACAATATCCCATAGATCTTTGTTAATCAACAACAATTGAGTTCTAACTGCCATGTATGGAAGTCTTTTCCTTCAATTTTTCAATTCGATTCAACTTGTCCATGTTGATTTAAAAAAATGGACGTCGGATTCCACCGAAAATGCATCCGCAAAAAAAAAAAATTCATTTACAATTTTTGATATGATCAATGTAAAGAGCTAAAAAAACACACATTTTAAAAAAAACATCATCTCAATCTGAGTTACCAGCTGAAAGTTATGGTAACTACAAATTTTAAATCCAACATCTTTCCGGACCCCTTTCCAAAATGGAATTTTTTTGTCCTTTGTGTTTTTTTACTACATCCAAAAATGGAAAAAATGGAACAAAAGATTTCTAACTCACGATTTCACGATTTCCACGATTGCATGAAAAAAACATGAACAAAATAGTGACGCCGAAGGATAACAATAGTTATAACTCACAATTTGGTGAAAATACAGTGATGCCGAAGGAGCAGATCATGATGGACGACGAGTGTGCACCAAACGCAACAGAAAACATCATGTAGTAGAATGGGCACTAGAGAATCCACTGACCAAAATCAATTTTCCACCATTTCGTTGTGATAGATTTACATGTGGGCTTCAATGGCGGATGCTTGAAATGATTTGACTACATGGAATATGGATCAGAAGTTGCTCTGATACCACTGATAAAAACTACACAATAAAATAAGAAATAAACACCGAATATTATAATATCAAATTTAGAAATTCATCCGGGATATCAATTACAATGATAGAGGTTACATTTTATAATGTTTGATCTCCTACAAAGGTGGAGTCAAACTTCATCTTCAATCCCTCATATCACTCTCCATGAATCTCTCAAACCTATATCCCTAGGATATCTCTCACATCCCTTTATTATCTCACACACCAAAATAGCTATGGGAGTTGTTTATTCAATAAATTCACTCACATACAACTATTAACTATATTATTAATATGATTTGTATTAACTCATTATTAATAATATTACAATTTATTAATAATGTCACAATATATTTGTAACATATTATGTAGCATATTAAAAACTTTAGTACCTCTGTGGGTGACCATCCTGCAGAAATTATGGTAGTAGGTATTGCAAGCAACAAAGTGAGGGGTACACTATGGTGGAGAGATAGGAGAGCGAGAGGTTGATAGGGCCGAGGAAAATATTTACAGTACGGTACAAGCACATGATATACAAGACATACATGTATAGGGTACACAAGACATAAAGGCATAGGGTTTACAAGGTGCACCACCGAGGCCATCAAGTCCGAGGAAGATGAGGATTAGATGGAGATGATGTATGGGAAGATAGAGGTGAGGTTGATGTGTGGAGTTATATTTCAGCAATACAGCCTCTAGGTACGTTAATAGTAGAGTTACGGGATACACATGCAAAAAATATAGAGCCACGTGGTATAGAGATGCTTATATTATTATAGCTCATAAATTATAGATGCAATTACAACAAAGGACAACTGAGTGAGATTAATTATCAAGTAAAACCACGAAAGGTTACAATAGAGAGTGATAAGACATGACATGTAACCGAGGCTAGTGGAATGGGATACCTCTTATAGGAGTTATTGCAACCACACATGCTATGGGGTATTACAAAGGTCTATATGAGGTGACCATTCCCACAGATTAGAGAGAGCTAGGGTATATCTAGAAGGAAGGTAGTAGATTAGGGAGGTTAGCTAGATCCCTGGACCATCTAGGTCCATTATATTGGTTAAAATGTTGGTCCCAAGGAGAGGAGGAGATGGACTATGCACTCAGGGAGTAGGAGAGAGTCAGGGATGACTTTATATATTATGTATATATCTATTAATTTTAGTATATGCCTCATGATTAAGGCATATTCTGATTGTGGCATTGTGATGTATATTCATGTATATGAAAATTTGACTTGGACATTATACATGGAATTTTATTGATGTATATAGATGATGATTGGTTTATTTTGCACATTGTAATTTATTCATGGATAAATGTTTATGTGTTTATGATTTTCATTATTTATGGTAAAATGGTATGGTAGATATGATATGGATGATGATATATTTTTCTCATAACATGAGCTTCCATTCATATATTGATATTTAGAGCAACCTATTTTGCTATTGCACAACATAGTTTACATCATGATTATTAAGAAACCATGAAGAGTAACTCATTATGTGCGTAATACAAAAAAACAAACAAACACACACACACACACACACACACACACACACACACACACACACACACACACACACACACACACACACACACACACACACACACACACACATCAAAACAAAAAGTAAAAATGAGCCAAATATACACAATAGATGCATACGCTGTGTGGTTATAAATGAACCAAGATGTTAAGAAAAATGCTTACAATTGGTCAAAAACAAAAACAAAAGATAAAAGGTAAAACAAACCCAATATACACATTAATAATATGCACCATGGTTATGAATGAACCAAGATGATAATAAAATATGTGTAATTGGTCTAAGTTAAAGCACAATAACAATGCAACACAACTTGAAATAAATACAATTAACTATGCCCCTAATGTGTTCCATAGTGATGATTGAGCAGATTTGGATGCCCTTAAGCAAGGATACATGCAAGGGATTGGATTAGACTAGAAGGAAGAAAATGAGAGTCGATATTTCCCCAAGTGAGGATACACGTGAGGGATAGGATTGATTGGAATTGCTCCAAACCAAGGATACATGCGAGGGGTAAGATGATTTGTTTTGATAATCATAGGATAGTTGGAATGATCACTAGGATAGGAGTGTAAAAGTTTGATTTTTTGGGTTGTGTTGATGTTTTTGGAGTTTTTTTAGTGTTTTCAATATTTGATTTTTTTTGCATGTTTTTGGATTTTTTATTTTTTATTTTTTTGGATTTTGGATTTTTGAATTTTTGAATGTTTTATAGATTTTGTGTTGTTGAATTATTTTGGACTAATGAGAAACTATAGGTGATATAGGATCCATCTGTGTTTTCTTAAGAATGTAAGAGCTCTATGAGACCAAGGGATGAATGGAAATGAATATGAGAGAATATGGATAGTAAATGAATGGTAAATGTCCTAACTACAAGGAACAAGTGACAAAACTGGTTTGAGATGGTATGATGAATAAGGTGAAGGAACTATACAAGTGGATGTGCTAAAATCCCTGTGCACAAGGGGTATTCATGGATGTTTCAAGAATATAATCTCTTTAGATGAACCACATTCATGGGCTCTTTAAGCTCTTGGCCATCTTCAGTGGATAGCTTGTATGCACTAGATCCGTATTTTGTAGTGATAATATAAGGACCTAACCAATTAGGTTCAAATTTTCCTTTCTTTTCCCAATATTTTGTTGT